>CM055124.1:199552572-199705339 GCA_029206835.1 Rana muscosa
TTGAAAACCACAACCTCCGTCTGCTGGCCCTGTTTTTGTGTGGGGAGCCCAACCAGGGGGTCACACACACCCGCTACCGAGTTAACCCCCTCACAGTTGGTGGAGAACCAGTGGCAGTTTTTTTAAGCCAGCATGGAGGAGATACTGAAACAGCTGGCTCTAGCAAATGCCAATCAACAGCAGACAAATGCAGGTTTGCAAAGGAGCCTTGCAGCCCAGCAGCAAGCTCATCAACAAGCCCAGCAGCAATCTGAGGCCCGCTTCATAGACCTGTTACAGAAGCAAGAGCAGAGACTACAACAAATGGAAGCAGTAATGCAGCAACGTCCGCAGACCAGTGAGGAAAGCCGTCCCACTAATACCGCGTCCTTTGGGGTGAGTCGTTTATTGACAAAAATGACTGGAGAGGATGATCCAGAGGTATTTTTGACCACATTTGAAAGGACTGCTGAAAGAGAAAAGTGGCCTGAGGAGCAGTGGGCTGGACTGGTGGCTCCTCTGTTAACTGGTGAATCGCAGAAGGCTTACTATGACCTAGAGCCTGACCAAGCAAAAGACTATGTGATGCTAAAAGCTGAAATATTGGCAAGGCTGGGTGTCACCCTGGCTGTCCGGGCTCAGCGTGTGCATAACTGGACTTTCCAGCTTGGAAAACCCCCCAGGTCTCAAATGTATGATCTCATTCACCTGAGCAGGAAGTGGCTACAGCCAGAGACTTTGTCCGCACCGGAGATTGTGGAACGTGTTGTGATGGATCGTTTCTTGAGAGCTCTTCCTACCGCCATTCAAAAGTGGGTAAGCCACGGAGACCCAGAAACGGCCGGTAAACTTGTGGATCGTGTAGAGAGATACTTGGCTACAGAGAACCTGACGGCCTCTTCCAGAGACTCTCGGACTTTCCACCCTAAGACCAGACCATCCCCAGGGGCGGATAAGAGGATTCCAAGGGGTGAGGGTGGAGAGAGTGAGAGGGTGGGAGCTCTACCCCAAGTTTGGCGAGAACAGCCTGGGAAATCAGCGGCTCAAGAGGCCGCAAGAAGGATCGTTTGCTACCGCTGCCGGCAAGCGGGACATATTGCAGCCAATTGCCCGGTTGTGGAGGAACCCATGCAGTGTGACTTTCTGACGGGCAGACGTCAGTCGCTGTGTGCGACAGTCGCATGCACTGCCATTCGAGGAACTGAGAAACATTTATGCAAAATGTGTGTTAATGGTAGAAATGTTGTGGTATTGCTGGATTCAGGTAGCCTTGTGACCCTGATAAAGGCTGAGTTAGTTAAAACAGAGGTCTCTGGGAATAGCAAGGTAGCTGTTATTTGTGTGCATGGGGACACCCGAGAGTATCCAGTGACTACAGTGTGTTTCGAGACCCCCAAAGGTACCCTCTCTCATCCAGTGGGCTTAGTATCTCAGTTACCGCATGACGCCATTGTGGGAAGGGATTTTCCGAAGTTCTGGGAACTGTGGGATGATCCTGAGCCCCCCACTGGTGCCCCTATGTACCAGGAATGTGATAGCCAGAACTCCTCTGAGAGTGGTGAGGACTCTCCAGAATTTCCCTTGTCAGTATTGGCAGGGGAGACTCAAGAAACTGGAGAGGAGCCCACCTCCTCAGACGAAAACCTACCGTCTGTGGAGTTTTCTGATCTGGAGGTTCACAGGGAAAATTTTGCCACAGAACAGTTAAAAGACCCCGCCCTAATAAAGGCACGGGAAAACGTAGTGGAAATAGATGGCGAGTTAGTGAACCCAGATAATACCTGCACTTACCCATACTTCAGCGTAGAGAAGGACCTACTGTATCGGGTGGCAAAAAGGGCAGAAGAAACCGTTGAGCAGCTGGTGGTGCCCAAACCTTACAGGAAGTTGGTGTTGGAGTTGGCCCATGGGCACATTCTTGGAGGTCATCTGGGGACAGAGAAAACCCGAGAGAGGGTATTACAGAGATTCTATTGGCCTGGGGTGATGAAGGACATAGAAAATTATTGTTCCTCCTGCCCTGTGTGTCAGAGGTCGGCCCCGATGCCACATTTCCGTAGCCCGCTGGTCCCTCTACCCATCATTGAGGTCCCGTTTGAGAGAATCGCAATGGATTTGGTAGGTCCTATAATCAAGTCCGCTAGGGGGCACCAGTACATATTGGTTATAATGGACTATGCCACCCGTTATCCAGAAGCGATCCCTCTCAGAAATACCTCGGCCAAAACCATAGCCAAAGAGCTATCTCTTGTTTTTAGCCGGGTGGGTATTTGTAAAGAACTGCTTACGGACCAAGGTACACCCTTTATGTCCCGGGTTATGAAAGAGCTGTGTAAATTGTTCAAAGTGACGCAATTGCGTACATCTGTGTATCACCCCCAAACCGATGGGCTGGTTGAAAGATTCAACAAAACCCTAAAGCAAATGTTGAAGAAAGTGGTGGATAGAGATGGAAAGGATTGGGACTGTCTACTTCCTTATCTGATGTTTGCTATTAGGGAGGTGCCCCAATCCTCTACGGGATTCTCCCCCTTTGAGTTACTGTATGGGAGACACCCAAGAGGGCTGTTGGATATTGCCAAGGAAACTTGGGAAAGTGAGAGTTCTCCCCACAGGAGTGTGATTGAGCATGTCGCCCTGATGCAAGACCGAATTGCACAGGTAATGCCCATCGTGAAGGAACATTTGGCCCAAGCGCAGTTAGCACAGCAGAGAGTGTACAACCGTGGAGCCAAGACCCGTACCTTTTCCCCGGGGGATAGGATATTGGTACTTGTCCCTACGGTTGAAAGCAAATTCCTTGCCAAATGGCAAGGCCCCTACGAGATAATGGAAAAAGTGAGCGAAGTGAATTACAAGGTCAGACAACCAGGAAGGCGAAAGCCCGAACAGATATATCACGTTAATCTGTTGAAAGCCTGGAGGGATAGAGAGTCCCTAGTCGCAGAAACTTGGTCACCAGCTCAAACTGGTTGCGTGATTCCGGAGGTTGGAATAGCAGCCACCTTGTCACAACCCCAACAACAGGAGGTTAAGGAGTTTGTGCTTCGCAACAAGGAGGTGTTCTCTGAGCTGCCGGGACAAACATCTGGGGTAGAGCATGATATTATTACCCCGCCCGGTGAAAGGGTGAAGTTAAAACCCTATCGGATCCCAGAGGCCCGACGGGAGGCAATACGGGAGGAAGTACAGAAAATGCTGAACTTAGGGGTGATAGAGGAGTCCCAAAGTGATTGGTCTAGTCCCATTGTGTTGGTGCCTAAACCGGATGGGAGCTGGCGATTTTGTAACGATTTTCGTCAGTTGAACAAAGTTACAAAATTTGACACCTACCCCATGCCACGTATAGATGAGTTGATCGACCGGCTGGGAACAGCCCGATACATGACGACTCTTGACCTCACAAAAGGGTATTGGCAAATTCCCCTGGCCAAGTCGGCCAAAGAGAAAACCGCATTTGTAACCCCAGACGGGGCGTTCCAATATAAGAGAATGCCGTTCGGGTTACAGAATGCGCCGGCCACATTCCAGCGGAAAATGGACCAGATGCTGAGGCCCCATCGGAAGTATGCTGCGGCTTACCTGGATGACGTAATTGTCCATAGCACAGATTGGGCCTCACATCTGCCAAAAGTGCAAGCAGTCCTGGACTCTGTTCGGGAAGCGGGGTTTACGGCTAACCCCAAGAAGTGTACCATTGGGCAGGAGGAGGCCAAATATCTTGGGTACACCATTGGCAGGGGAGTAATAAAACCCCAACTCAACAAAGTCGAGGCCATCCAGAGTTGGCCACGTCCCAACAGCAAGAAGCAGGTACGAGCCTTTCTGGGAATCGCGGGTTATTATCGGCGCTTCATTCCCCACTTTGCTTCTAAGGCTGTGCCCCTAACCAACCTGACGAAAGGGAAAGGGTCGGTCATGATTAAATGGACCCCCGAGGCTGAGGCAGCATTCCAATTCTTGAAACAAGCCTTATGTAGCCAGCCAGTGTTGTACTCACCCGACTTCTCTAAAGACTTTGTCGTACAAAGTGATGCGTCAGATGTGGGGTTAGGAGCAGTATTGTCCCAGGTCTGGAACGGGGAAGAGCACCCAGTCATTTACCTCAGCAGGAAGTTGAAGTCCCATGAGGTAAATTACGCCACGGTTGAAAAGGAGTGTTTAGCGGTGAAGTGGGCTCTAGATTCCCTTCGGTACTATCTGCTAGGTAGGCACTTTGACATGGTTACGGATCACGCTCCGTTAAAGTGGATGGCTCAAAACAAGGAAACAAATAGAAGAGTGAATAGGTGGTTCCTGGCCCTCCAGGAATTCAACTTCACAGTAAAGCATCGCCCTGGCGTTCAAATGGGGAATGTGGATGCTTTGTCTCGAGTACATGAATGCCTGATTGCTGGTGTTCCAACCCCGAGGTTAAAACAAGAGGGGGGGGTATGTGACAGCAGGAAGGTAAAGTCACCTGGTTGCATCCAGGGGGGTAGATATATTTCGCCCAGATTCAGGCTTTACGCCGATTTGTACAACTAGGTGGAGAGTTGTATAAGGCTAGTGTGCTCATGGATGACTCATACCTCTAGGGAGAGGGCTGGGCGTCGTGCAGACAGGGAGTTGATGAGACCAGCTGAACCTTGTCAGCTCATTTAGGCCTCTATAAGAAACTCCCAGATTCATTAGGTGTTGGCTCATGCCTGGAACCAGACCTGTGTGGACTGTCTAGGGAGAGTGAACCCCTGTGCGGTGAGGCAAAGCCTGTGTGGCTATTTGTTTGGACTTTTACTAAACCAGGGACTTAGGGACTAGGACAGCACTAGGCTGATCCCAGTTGTTAGTTTAGGAAACCTGCATGTTTAGTCAGAGGTCAAACTGACCAGGATTTATTTTGTTTGTTTCTTTTTGGCTTTGCTGTGTTTTTGTCACTGTACATAGAGAAATAAACCGCACCTTTTGATTTTGAAAACCACAACCTCCGTCTGCTGGCCCTGTTTTTGTGTGGGGAGCCCAACCAGGGGGTCACACACACCCGCTACCGAGTTAACCCCCTCACAATATATATATATATATATATATATATATATGTGTGTGTGTGTGTGTGTGTGTGTGTGTGTGTGTGTGTGTGTGTGTGTGTGTATGTATGTATGTATGTATGTATGTATATATATATATATATATATATATATATATATATATATATATATATATTATGTATGTATGTTAGCAGAGACCCTAGGGAATAAAATGGCCATTGTTGCAATATTTTATGTCACTCTGTATTTGCACAGTGGTCTTTCAAACGCAATTTTTTGGGGGAAAAAACAAAAAATACATTTCAATTAATAAAAAAAAAAAACGTAAAGTTAGCCCAATTTTTTGAAATGTGAAAGATGATGTTACGCCATGACAATCGTGAAAATAAAGTGATCTATCTTTTCCCCATGTGGTTGTGAGGAGCTTATTGGAATCTGGAAAGCCCCAGTAATAATAAGTGGTCCCCCATATAAAACCCTCCTTCCCAAAAAGCGTAACCTAGAAATAAAGACACCCAAATGTTTAACAGGACCTTCTATCCAGCGCACATGACTGATCCCAGCAGTTCATCCAAATGCTCGACCAGCCAAAGTTCGACCCAAACCTGGGTTTAGACTTAAAGTGGAGCTCCACCCTAAATAGCAACTTTTGCTATTTGGAACCCTCCCCCCCTCCGGTGTCACAATTGACACCTTTCAGGGGGGAGGGGGGTGAAGATACCTGTCTAAGACAGGTATTTTCACCCACATCCGGGAGTCCTGTCTCCGGGAATCTGCAGGAGTTACGTCACTTCCCGCAGACTTCCCTTGGTGTTCTGGGAGACACTTGGCTCCCAGAACACAGGAGCACCAATCAGAACGGCGCAGCGCGACTCGCGCATGCGCCGTAGGGAACCGGGCATGAAGCCGCAGGGCTTCACTTCCTGGTTCCCTCAGCGAGGATGGCGGAGGGAGCAGCAGAGCGACGAGCGGTCGCTTGTCCTCTGCTGCGGACGTCGCTGGACTCCAGGACAGGTAAGTGTCCAAATATTAAAAGCCAGCAGCTGCTGTAGCTGTAGCTGCTGGCTTTTTTTAATTTTTTTTTTTTCCGGTGGAGCAACCCCTTTAACCAATGGCTTGTTTCTAATCGCTACTCAGCTTGTGTAACAACCTATTATTGTGTTGTGGATTCTTTCACCTGCCTGCAGTTCATCGTTTTCATATCCCCACCCTTAAAAATAGCCACTGGAGCCTGTTAGTTATTAGGGATTACTAAAATATCTGCAATGGTGCCCCTCCCGGTATATATGGGTGTTTTATAACATATATACGTTTTTTTTTGTTTGTTTTTTTCTCTTGCATGCTAGTCGCATATCAAAAATGGAGAGTTTACAAAAGTTGCGAAAATTCTCGGATGACAGAATAAAAAATCTGAAGTGATGTCATGTGTTGTACTTTATTTGTATTGTCGGACGACAACTGTACTGATTAAACAAAAATCATACGATCTGGTATCGTACGAGAAGTTTTCGTGCTTGTCCCATCGGATAATATCGCATGAACTGTCGTGATCGGCACTCGAAAAGCTCTGTACCAACGATAAGATTATCGTATGATCGCGTCGAAAGCAGTATTTTTCGTCCGATGAATCGTGTGTATGTGCTATAAGTGTGGTATTTGGAATCTATTGCTCTGAGCTTACATCATGTGTTCAACGGAGCTGTCCATGCAATTGATGCAGGTCATTGTAAGGCTTCAAAAATGAAACCAATTCATCAGAGAGATAGCGGCAACATTAGGAGTGGCCAAATCAATAGTTTGGTACATTCTGAGGAAATTAAGAACACACTGGTGAGCTCAGCAACATAAAAAGGCCTGGACATCCACGGAAGACAACAGTGATGGATGATCACAGAATCCGCTCCATGGTAAAGAAAAGCCCATTCACAACATCCAGACAAGTGAAGGACACTCTCCAGGAGGTAGGCGTATCATTCTCAAAGTCTACAATCAAGAGAAGACTTCACAAGAGCAAATACAGAGGGTTCAACACAAGGTGCTAACCATTCATAGGTCTGAAGAATAGGAAAGCCAAATTAGACTTTGCCAAAAAACATCTAATAAAAGCCAGACCAGTTCTGAAAAAGCATTCTTTGGACAGATGAAACTAAGGTTAATCTGTACCAGAATTATGTGAAGAAAAAAGTGTGAAGAAGGCTTGGAACTGCTCATGATCCAAAGCACACAACGTCATCTGTAAAACATAGTGGAGGCAGTGTGATGGCATGGGCATACAGTTGTATACATACCCTGGCCGAATTAATGATTTCTTGGCCGTTTTTCAGAGAATATGAATAATAACACAAAAACTTTTCTTTCACTCATGGTTAGTGTTTGGCTGAAGCCATTTATTATCAATCGGCTGTGTTTTTACTCTTTTTAAATCATAATGACAACAGAAACTACCCAAATGACCCTGATCCAAAGTTTACATACCCCAGTTCTTAATACCGTGTATTGCCCCTGTTAACATCAATGACAGCTTGAAGTCTTTTGTGATATTTGTGGATGAGGTTCTTTATCTTCTCGGATGGTAAAGCTGCCCATTTCTCCAGTTCCTGTAAATTCTTGGGCTGTCTTGCATGAACTGCACATTTGAGATCTCCCCAGAGTGGCTCAATGGTATTGAGGTCAGGAGACTGAGATGGCCACTACAGAACCTTCACTTTATTCTGCTGTTGCCAATGACAGGTCGACTTGGCCTTGTGTTTTGGATCATTGTCATGTTGGAATGTCCAAGTACGTCCCATGTGCAGCTTCCTGGCTGATGAATGCAAATGTTCCAACAGTATTTTTTGATAACATACTACATTCATCTTGACAGCAATTTTGACCAAATTTCCTGTGCCTTTTTTATAGCTCACACATCCCCAAGACATCAGTGATCCACCTCCGTGTTTCACAGTAGGAATGGTGTACCTTTCATCATAGGCCTTGTTGACTCCTCTCCAAATGTAGCGTTTATGGCACAAAGCTAAATTTTGGTCTCATCACTCCAAATGACTTTGTGCCAGAAGGTTTGAGACTTGTCTCTGTGCTGTTTGGCGTATTGTAAGCGGGATACTTTGTGGCATTTGCATAGTAATGGCTTTCTTCTGGCGACTCAACCATGCAGCCCATCTTTCTTCAAGTGCCTCTCTATTGTGCATCTTGAAACGGCCACACCACATGTTTTCAGAGAGTCCTGTATTTCACCTGAAGTTATTTGTGGGGTTTTCTTTGCATCCCGAACAATTTTCCTGGCAGTTGTGGCTGAAATTTTAGTTTATCTACCTGACTGTGGTTTGGTTTCAACAGAACCCCTCATTTTCCACTTCTTGATTAGAGTTTTAACACTGCTGATTGGCATTCTAAATTCCTTGGATATCTTTTTATATGCCTTTTTCCTGTTTTTATACAGTTCAACTACCCTTTTCCGCAGATCCCTTGACAATTCTTTTGCTTTCCCCATGACTCAGAATCCAGAAACGTCAGTGCAGCACTGGATGAAAGATGCAAGGGTCTGTCGGGCGTCCAGAAACTCATTGACCTTTTTATACACACACACACACACACTACAAGCAAACGGATCACAGATGAGGATGGTTACCTTTTTTTCCCAGTCGCAGCCTTGTACAGGGAAACGCGTCGGATGGAGCACTAGTCTCTGACGTCACTACGCATCAGCTGGCTGGCTTGAGCCGCGGCTGTTTGAAAAATCGTTGTATTGCCTTTTGGATGTCAGTGTTGTATGGAAGTCGTTTTGCAATAAATTCTTTTAACGGAAATACTGCACCATGAAGTCTCCTTCTCTTTACCTGGTAAATGAATTTGAGTTTGGAAGATATTTTGGAGGATCGGTTACTGCTTTGTGGGAAACCTTGCATATTATAGCAGTTTGCTGTATCGGGAGGAACACTGGTTCAGGAGTTGTATTGGGAGGAACAACCATGGTCGGACCGACCCATCCCTGAGCAAGTGCAATAACAGTTCCGGAGGTGCCCTGAAAGGCATTCCCATGGTCAGACCGACATATTAATGAGCCCATTTGATCTCTAATACTGGGGATCCACCTTATCCAGTAAGTGCCCCCCCCCCCCCCCTTATCAGTCACGATTGGATTTCAACATGAATACTTGATATCAACATTTTTGTTCAACAGTTTTTGTTTTACTTTTGAAACACTATATGGACTTGAAATGTCAACACAGTTTTGATTGTATAAGAACTTTATTGCACACAGGTGGATTGCATTAGGATTGTATTGCACACAGGTTGAGTGTGTTAGAATTTATCACATAGGTTTGCGCAATTTTAATCTCTCTTTTTTCTAGGGATGCACTGAAATTTCGGCCGCCGAAACATATCGGCCGAAAATGGGCTTTTCGGCAATTTGCCGAAAGCGAAAAATGGGCGATTAATGGAGCAGAAAATGGGGCGAGGCCCATTACGGGGGTGTCCTATAGCGCAGAAGAAAGAGGAGAGCCACCGCCGCCACGTTGATTAGAGCGCCGGGAACATAACAGCTTTAATTTCAATAGCTGTGTGTTCCCTGCGGCGCGCCGTCACATACAGCCCCTCCCCCTTGTCCCGGGAACTTTGATAGACAGATCACGCGTCCCAGGATTGGACAGGTGATCTGTCTATCAAAGTGCCCGTACAAAGAGGAGGGGCTGTATGTGACGGCGCGCCGCAGGTAAAACACAGCTATTGAAATGAAAGCTGTTATGTTCCCGGCGCTCTAATTAACCAGGCAGCGGCTCTCCTCTCTCTTCCCCTGTACAGGTAGGCTGCACTGGGGACACGCTGGCTGCATCTGACGGGCACTGGTGAGGCTGCATTGATCTCTTGAACCATGTGCTCAGTCTCTGACCATCTCCTGAACCATGTGCCCAGTCTCTGACCATCTCCTGTACCATGTCCCCAGTCTCTGACCATCTCCTGTATAAAAATATTTTTCAAAAACAGTCACTTTCGGTATCGGTTTTCGGGATCTTGTATTTTTCATTTTCGGTATCGGTTTCGGCACCAAAAAACCCATTCGGTGCATCCCTACTCTTTTCCACTACTTATGAGCTGTATATTCAGGCTAATTAAATTGCAGCACCTATACTTAATCGCATTATTTTCATGGTTAAGGAATTTAACTCCTTCTTCTTGGTAACCCTTTAAATTGTTTATTCACTTAATATTAATTAGTTGGAGGCAGCGCAGATTTTCTACTATACATTACCTTTTTAATAGCCATTCAAACGCCTTTGTGTCAACTTGTGTGCGTGTTATCAGGCCAAAATCGCCAGGGTATGTAAACTTTTGATCAGGGTCATTTGGTTAGTTTCTGTTGTAATTTATGATTTAAAAAGAGTAAACACAGTTGATTGATAATTTTAAATGGATCTTCAGCCAAACCATGAGTGAAAAAAGTTTTTGTGTTATTCATATTCTCTGAAAAATGGGCAAGAAATCATAAATTCTGCCAGGGTATGTAGACTTATGAGCACAACTGTACATGGCTTCCAGTAGGACTGGGTCATTGATGTTTATAGATGATGTGACAGAAGCAGCCAGATGAATTATGCAGTGTTTAGAGATGTAGTGTCAGCCCAGATTCCGCCAAATGCAGCAAATTTGATTGGATGGTGCTTCACATTACAGATGGACAATGATCCGAAACAACCCAGGAAGTTTTGAAGGAAAAGAAGTGAAATATTCTGCAATGGCCGAGTCAATGACCTGATCTCAAATTAACTGTGCATGCATTTCACTTACTAAAAGCTAAAAGACCCACAAACAAAGAACAACTGACGACAGCTGCAGTTATAGACTGGCAAAGCTTTAGAAAGAAGGAAACCCAGTCTTTGGTAATGTTCATGGGTTCTAGACTTCAGGCAGTCATTGCCAGTAAAGGATTCTCAACAAAATATTAAAAGTGAGCCATCCCTGCCAGGGGAACACGATTATTGCTAGCGGAAATAGCCTCTGGCAATAATCGCATGTCAAAAGCCGTCATGCTGGTTGTACCCAAGTTGATTGATGAAACAACTTGGGTAAAATCAACCTGCCCATAGATGAGAATCTCAGCTGGTCCCTGCTGAACTTGCCGAGAGTCGAACCATCTATAGCCAGATTTAGTTAAATGTGGAAGCCAAAGGAGAACTTGTGATTTTTTTCAATCACTTTACAGATTGGCATTTTTTTTTCAGGTCAATAACCATTAAAGATTCAGTATAATGGACAGTCGGCTAGCATTTTCAGAAGGTCATCATTTTTATGTTCCATACATTTTCTCCATACTTTTACTTCAAAGAAGCCATTGTGAAGTCAGAGCAATTGATCTGCGTACTAGGTCAGGGACTCAGAAGTGCTAAATAGTTGGACCACCACGACAGCCATTGAATATGCATTTTCAGATTGTAGAACCAGCTTATATATTTCTCACAGTGCAGATTTGCTTTCATGATTTCAATAAAGCTGTTCAAAGCTTTGTAAATCTTTGCTGAACATGGTGCTTTCCATATGAGCGTTCAAAAGCTCAAATTAACAAATGCCTGTTTGTACAGGCCCCTCAAAGCGTTGCAAAACCTGCCAAACACATGGAACGAGTTATTTGCAATATAATGGTACCTAATGAGAGGTAATTAAAACCCACGGGACCTGTTTTGCCATTACGGCTTGCTTTGATCCACTTGTATGCATTTTTAGTTTCAACAAAACAGTGTGCAGCTTGGTCACAAATAAGTCTGGTCTTTGAATCTGAAAAGTGACTTTAATTCCCTGCAGTTTCCCTGCAGCTCATTCCGTTAATGGAGAACCTTCCAAAGCTATGGGGACATAAACTTCGATTTGATGAGCCCATAATTGTCTGTTTCCTAATGCATGCACAGATGTCAGATGCAGCATAAAAGCATTGCTCACCCCCACCCTCAGTGGTCCAGCACACAAGCTTAAAAAAGAAATGACTCGACGAAGCTGAATGCAATTCTCTTGCCAGTGATCGAAGTGGAAATTCTTTTGATTGAAGCAAAGGGGAGGAAATGAGTCCTTGTCTTGCCAGATCACAAGTGCCCTTTTTGTATTTTTGGCATTGCCTTTCCATTTTATTTTGTAAGCCTGTGATTGAGAGTGGAGTTCTGTAACCCTTAACCCTTTGAATGTTAATCTCAGCTCTGATTTAAGCTAGCATGGCATGCTGGAATGTGTAGTCCAACAGTAGACAGACACTGGTCTTCAGTATTGGTGTGTGTGTGTGTGTGTGTGTGTACACTGGTTTTCCAACAGGTTAGAACAGCCATTGTCAACCAGAGTTCCTCCAGAGGTAGCTGTGGCTAATTGAACTCCCATTTGTTGTTTGGATAGTTCCAAAATAAGCGCCACACTACCAGATCAGGGCCCCTAGCAGGTACTCTGGCTGTGTGAATGAGAGCATTATTTATTCGGCTGGAGCCGCCTGGTACTATAAGGGGATGCAGTGGCTGTACGAATAGGGGCCCTGAATACACCCTGTTTTAGTTCAGGGCTGTACATCTGCACCCTGCACCAAAGGGGCAGTCCCTTTGCTATGAAACGCGTAGCCACACCATCTACATCATTCTGTTCCTTCTCTGCATCTCCGCTATGATCCCTGTCTGAGAGGTGATGCGCTCCACACTGGCTCCTAAAGGCAAACCGGCCTCAGCTGCCTTTTACACCACTCTGCCATCTCCAGCAGCTCTTTCAAGGTGAAGTCGTCTATATAAGTGTAGCGGGGTCCTCAAATAGATGGGATACACCTGGGCAATAGTGTGACCCAGGTGTATAATTGTGTTAGGATTCAGACCCCTTTTTATCTCGTGGAGGATTGGAGGATGTAATATTCTCCTTTGCCTGTGGGTGGCGGGGTACCCACAGGCTTCAGGTAGAATCATTTTCGCAGTGCTCCCTGTTTTGTCCCTTCCCGGAGATGGTATGGCTGGGGCGGGGAACCCGCCGGGCCGTTGAAGGGAGGAGATAAAAGGGGGAGACGCCCTTACCACGCGGTCGTCGTCGGGCGGAGAAGGAGGTCCTCGGAGGAGGAGGGCTGCGGTCCGCACCCAGGGCCCTTAGGCCTGGGTGCGGGAGATCCAGGAGTCTGGTCCAGGTGCCCATGGCCTGGTCCGGAGTCATGTTGGCGTCCATCCCAGGCACCTTTAGCCTGGGGTGAGGTACTATCGAGGAGGCCTGGGGCCCAGTACCTTCGACTGGGTCCCGCTAGGGTGGACTGTCCGAGGGTCCCTGAGCGGAGGGACTCGTACCTGAGGTGAGGAGGCCGGGGAGGTTACCCACTGAAGACCCGGAGCAGCACCAACCCGGTGACGGTGGGCCTCTGGGAACTCTCTTGGGAGGACACATCCCCTGATAGGGGCCACAGCGTATTGAAGAGGGCTCCATTGCTGTTCATAGGGGTTGCTAGAAGAGACCCTATCTTTAGAACTTAAACTTTAGGAAGTGCCTCGATCTGCTCATCCCACCGTTGGAAAGGTTATAGGTCCCAACCAGTCTGCTGCAATAAGAACTGTTTATCGTGCTTTGCATTGGAGTGCCAAATAAACAAGTGTTGGACCTTTCTTCGGTGTGTGAACTCCAGTTACTGGAAGCAAAGGGGAGGCGGGTGAGCTTGTGGTTACAGACTCAGTGCATTCACAGAACACACCGGCCCGAGGAAACATCAGGAAGTGGCCTTCACCTCCCTACTACAATGGGGAGGACATGGGCCGTGGCGCATCTCACTCTCACAACCCCTAGACATGAGTTGGTGTGTAAAACCGATGAAGAAGAGAGGGTGAGGCCGCTACATAAGGATGAGGTTTGAATGGGAGATGCTTTGGAGATGAGAATAGGAGGAGGAAACGAGAACAGGAGGTTTTAGGAGGAACAGAGAGAATGGTTTGTGTCACGATCAGGGATCAAGCTCGAAGACCACATGCTATATCAGTAGCAGAACTACCACCGACCAGCAAGATGGCTACACAGGTAGTCATCCTGGTGATTGATGTGTTCTCATCTGAGGTGCGGAGCCCAGGCACTAACCAATGTTCACCAGAGCTCCTGATGGTGGAGATGGATTTTGCTGCATCGCACCAGTTTGTGGTCCTCAGGATCGCCCCACCAGGAGGTGAGCAAGCTGGGGTCCAGAAGCAGCTAAGCAGGTAGGGATCAAACCGAAGCATAGTCAGTAAACAGTCCAAAAAGTCAGTAACAAGTAGTTGCAGGTTGGGATCAGGCCAAAGTGTAGTCGGGGAGCAAGCCAAGGGTCGATAACGAGTGGTAGCAAAATATGGGCCGCAGCAGGGAAGACAGGAGGGAGATACTGGCTGGAGAGAGCACAATAATCTTGCAAACAGGAAGTGCAGAGACATGGCTTAAATCAGGAATTCCATGGGAGGAGCAAAGAGTTTGGGGTTCAAGACAGGATCATTCAACGAATTGTCCTGGCAACTGTCCAGAATTCCAGGGAGCTTAGCAAGAAGAGACACTGCCTGACACAGCAGAGGTTCCGGGTTCAAATTCGGGCCCTGAAAGTTTGGGTGATATTTTAGACAAGATTGGCGCTGTAGCTCGGGGCAGAGTTGTGCATGGCTTTGCATGTTGTTATTTTGAATTTATTTGCTGGTCAATCGGAAGCCAGTGGAAGGATTGGCAGGGATGGGTGGCAGACAGTTGGTAAGGTAAATGAGTCTGGGAGCTGCATTCATGATAGCCTATGAGAAGGGACTTTCAATAGTCAAGACGAGAGATAATGAGGGAGTGAATGAGTGGTTTCATTAGTTAAAAATAAGTGCATTTTAGCGATGCTACGGAGAATATTTAGTACTTTAATACTGACAATTGTATTTTGTTAAAAGGTTTTCCCCAGAGAGATGCCAATGTTTGGATGTCTCTAAGGCAACCTGCTAGGGATGGAAAAGTTTACTTTACCAGCTTTGATCTTCTGGAACCTGTCAAACCCAGGTACCCCCTCCAAATTTTAATTTTTTTTTTCAAGCCAAATGAGGAGGAAGAGTGGAACTCCCCCTTTTGGGTGAAGTTCTGCTTTAATTATCTGAATGATCTTATCTGAAAAAAAAATCCTCTAAACATCTCCTCCTCCCACTGTCCAAAAAAATAACCTGATATTTACAGAGCCAGGGGACAGGCTGCACATGCTCAGTTTGGTGTGTTTTGCTAGAGCGCTTTTTTTTTTTTTTTTTTTTCATTGAGAGGGTGCATGTTATCAGCACAGGGCCAATCAGCACTGTCCAGACAGAGGGTCAGGGGTCCTGCATTCTCATAAGACAATCGTGGGCAAATAAACTCCTCCTACAAGATTTAAACAGACACTCATAGAAGTCACAAGACTGCTCTTACTGCTGATGGGGGGGGGAAGTTATTTAGCAGTTTGTTTCCTAAAATAATTGCATCTCTGTGTTCTGTGTACTGTGGGAAACCAGATATAGTGAATGCAGGATCCTTGGTTTAGTTTGTGATAAATTGGAATGCCGATTATGAGCTTTTTAGTTCTAATCCAATATCCGTACTTCTTCCCTGAGGAGTGGAATCTGCAGCAGCAAGGGGAAGGAAGCAACTCCTATATTAATGCCAATTTGTTCTGGAACAGGATGTCCAACAAAATGTTGTACATGTATGTAATGGTCAGACCTTTGGCCATGTAGTGTAGATTTGGTTTAATTGATTTCTTATTAACCACTTAAGCCCCGGACCATTTGGTAGCTAAAGGACCAGAGGTGAATTCAGAATTTTGCACTGCGCTGCTTTAACTGTAAATTGTGCGGACATGCAATGTTGTACCCAAACGAAATTTGCGTCCTTTTCTTCCCACAAATAGAGCTTTCTTTTAATGGTATTTGATTGCCTCTGCGATTTTTATTTTTTGCGATATAAACGGAAAAAGACCGAAAATTTTGAAAAAAAATGATATTTTCTACTTTTTGTTATAAGAAAAATCGAATAAACTCAATTTTAGTCATACATTTAGGCCAAAATGTATTCAGCCACATGTCTTTAGTAAAAAAAATGTCAATAAGCGTATATTTATCGGTTTGCGCAAAAGTTATAGCGTTTACAAACTAGGGTACATTTTCTGGAATTTACACAGCTTTTAATTTATGACTGCCTATCTCATTTCTTGAGGTGCTAAAATGACAGGGCAGTACAAAACCCCCCCAAATTACCCCATTTTAGAAAGTAGACACCCCAAGGAAATTGCTGAGAGGCATGTTGAGCCCATTGAATATTTTTTTTTTGTCCCAAGTGATTGAATAATGACAAAAAAAAAAAAAATTACAAAAAGTTGTCACTAAATGATATATTGCTCACACATGCCATGGTTATATGTGGAATTGCACCCCAAAATACATTCTGCTGCTTCTCCTGAGTACGGGGATACCACATGTGTGGGACTTTTTAGGTGCCTAGCCACGTACAGGACCCCGGAAACCAAGCACCGCCTCCAGGATTTCTAAGGGCGCAAATTTTTGATTTCACTCCTCACTACCTATCACAGTTTTGAAGGCCATAAAATGCCAAAATAGCACAAAACCCCCCCAAATGACCCCATTTTGGAAAGTAGACACCCCAAGCTGTTTGCTGAGAGGCATGATGAGTATTTTACAGCTCTCATTTGTTTTTGAAAATTAAGAAAGAACTTTTTTTTTTTTTTTTCTTTTTTTTTTCAATTTTCAAAACTTTGTGACAAAAAGCGAGATCTGCAAAATACTCACAATACCTCTCAGCAAATAGCTTGGGGTGTCTACTTTCCAAAATGGGGTCATTTGGGGGGGTTTTGTGCCATCTGGGCATTCCATGGCCTCCGAAACTGTGATAGGCAGTGAGAAGTGAAATCAAAAATTGACACCCTTAGAAAGCCTGAAGGCGGTGCTTGGTTTTTGGGGTCCCGTACGCGGCTAGGCTCCCAAAAAGTCTCACACATGTGGTATCCCCGTACTTAGGAGAAGCAACAGAATGTATTTTGGGGTGTAATTCCACATATTCCCATGGCATGTTTTAGCAATATATCATTTAGTGACAACTTTGTGCAAAAAAAAAAATTGTATTTTTTCCGCAACTTGTGTCAACATATAAAATATTCCATGGACTCAACATGCCTCTCAGTATATAGCTTGGGGTGTCTACTTTCCAAAATGGGGTCATTTGGGGGGGTTTTGAACTGTTCTGGCATTTTATACACAACATTAGGAAGCTTACATCCACTCTTCTAACCACTTGAAGACAAAGCCCTTTTTGACACTTTTTGTTTACATGAAAACATATTTTTTTTTTGCAAGAAAATTATGTTGAACCCCCAAACATTATATATATTTTTAAAGCAAAGGCCCTACAGAATAAAATGGTGGGTGTTGCATTTTTTTTTCTACACAGTATTTGCGCAGCGATTTTTCAAACGCATTTTTTGGGAAAAAATACACTTTTTTTAATTTTAATGCACTAAAACACACTATATTGCCCAAATGTTTGATGAAATAAAAAAGATGCTCTTAGGCCGAGTACATAGATACCAAACACGACATGCTTTAAAATTTCGCACAAACGCGCATTGGCGACAAACTACATACATTTTTAAAAGCCTTTAAAAGCATTTACAGGTTACCCCGTTAGATTTACAGAGGAGGTCTACTGCTAAAATTACTGCCCTCGATCTGACCTTCGCGGTGATACCTCACATGCATGGTGCAATTGCTGTTTACATATGACGCCAGACCGACGCTTGCGTTCGCCATTGGGCAAGAGCAGGGCAGGACAGGGGTGCTTTTTTTTTTTTTTTTTTTTTATTATTAATTTTGCTTTTTTATTTTTAAACTGTTGCTTCCATATTTATTTATTTTTATCACTTTTATTGTTATCTCAGGGAATGTAAATATCCCCTATGATAGCAATAGGTAATGACAGGTACTCTTTTTTGAAAAAACTGGGGTCTTCTAGACCCTAGATATTTCCTCTGCCCTCAAAGCATCTGACCACACCAAGATCGGTGTGATAAAATGCTTTCCCAATTTCCCAATGACGCTTTTTATATCCGGGGGGGGGACATTCCCTCCCACTGCTTGTAAAAGCAGTCCAGAGGCTAATTAGCCACTAGGATTGCTTTTACATGAAAGCCGGCCGCTGGCTGAAAAGAATGATACCAAGATGATACCTAAACCCGCAGGCATCATTCTGGTATAAACATTCAAAGTCCAGCAACATACCAGTACGTTGCTGGTCCTTGTTGGACATGTATTGTAATCTTTTTTTTCATGCAGCCTGTTGGCTGAACGAAAAAAAAAGATTGATCGGTGGGTATGCCCACCATTAGAATACCGCCCTTCATCCACCCACTTCTAATGATGGGCATACATGCACCATTTATATATGCCGAAGCATGGGGGCATCTTCTCGCAAAAGTTATGCCGCGTACACATGGTCAGACTTTTCCACGGGCAAGCCTCCGTCGGAATTTCGACCGTATATACGCGGCATTAGGAGCAAAATCGCTCCTCCGCTCCTCCGCCCCTGCTGCCCCTGCTGCCCCAATGCTTCGGCATATATGCTTTTTTTTTTTTAACTGTGGTGGTGAAATCACCTCCTACAGCACTGGAGTCGCAGGGATCAGGCCTGTCTCTGCAAACGCTGCAGTTATGTGTGTTGTGTTTTGCAAGTGACAGTGATCGATCGATACTGCACTTCGGTGGCCTGGGCTGGACGGAGGGGCAAAACGCAGGTGCCAGCAGGTATCTGGGCTGATCCCACTAACAGTGCGTTTTTGGGAACCCTAAACTGCTGGGGACGCTAGTATAGATCTGATCAGATCAGATATTGATCTGTTCAGATACTATACCACTAAGGGGGGTGTATGCTTCACGTGTGGGTTTTAGCGCTACTGGCACTAACCTGACGCTGCCTGGGGTGTGACGCAGACCCTCTCTGACGCTAAAACCTAACTGATATCACCCGCCGGGCGATCAGGGGGTTAAACCTTTATTGGGTTATATACGGCGGGTGCCCTGACACTATAAAAAGCAAACTAACTAACCAGCGTCACCCGTAACACTTATATGATGATCACTGGTGAAAGGGTTAACTAGGGGCAATTAGGGGGTTAAAACCTTTATTAGGTAATATATGGGGGTACCTGACGCTATAAAAACCTGACGGCGAACCTAAAAAAAAAATTACTGGCTACCTATCGGCATCACCGACAATAAGACAACGATCATAAAAACGATTGCTTAGCGACAGTGGTGATAGGGGGTGAAAGGGTTACCTGGGGGGCGATCAGGGGGTTAAACCTTTATTAGATAATATATGGGGGTACCTGACGCTATAAAAACCTGCGGCGAACCTAAAAAAAATTACTGGCTACCGATCAGCATCACCGACGCTAAGACATCGATCAGAAAAATGATCGCATAGTGACGGCGGTGCTAGGGGGTGAAAGGGTTACCTGGGGGGTGATCAAGGGGGTTACACCTTTTATTAGGTAATATATGGGGGTACCCGACGCTATAAAAACCTGCGGCGAACCTAAAAAAAATTACTGGCTACCGATCAGCATCACCGACGCTAAGACAGCGATCAGAAAAATGATTGCTTAGTGACGGCGGTGCTAGGGGGTGAAAGGGTTATCTGGGGGGTGATCAGGGGGTTAAACCTTTATTAGGGGGGGGTTAGGGGGCTACACTGGACCTAAAACTAAATGTAGTGACACTTTTACAGTCACAAATGTCACTGATTGCAGTGATCACTAAATAAATGGTCACTGCAATCCGTGACACTGTGACTGGGGGCTGGGGGGGGGGCCTGGGGGGGCGATTTATGTGCCTATGTGTCCTGGTGTCAGTGTAGTGTTGTGTGTACTAACCTGGCATCTTCTCCTGTACGGCGCTCGGTATATGTGAGCGCCCCAGGAGAGATGACATCACTTCCTCCTTCCTGGCAGGCAGGGGAAGCTCTCTCATTCGCCGGGAGCGATCGAGAGGGGGTGGCCGGAATCGAACGGCCGTCCCCTCATGCCGGATCGCTCCCGAAGGTAAAACGACCACCCACTGTAAAGAAGGGGGGTCCGATCGGACCCCCCAACTATACAAAGGCAATCACGTACATATACGTGATTCTGCCTGTCGGTGCCATTCTGCTGACGTATATTTACAGTGGGCGGTCGTTAAGTGGTTAAACTGACATTTAATATGTGAATTTTCTGTTTGTGACAGCTGTAGGGCACTGGACTGGAAGCTGCTTTGGTGGAGAAACTGATGAGAAAAATCTAGCATATTCTGTAAAGTGCTGTGAAGCAATTTTGGTGCTGTAAAAATATAGAAAGTAAAAAAATAAACAACCCACACACTACTCAATGTAAGGCTAAAATTTGTTACAATTATACAATATTTGGCCACCATAGAGCTGACTAAACATGGCTGACAGTTAAAAATATTATAGCTGCAGTTATACAGTATGCGATCCCTCAGCCTGCCTACGGCCCACACAGACAAGGCAGTCTCTAGATAGAAGCACAGGGGCTACTGAGCTGTGGCTAATGAGAAGAAATGCTCTACCTGTGGTCTTAAATCACCATGCTAATGAGTCTTTAACAAGGTCTGAAAAGTCATTTAGTTTTGAAAAAGGCGCATACCGGGCTTTATTTAACCTCCACTGTGATAGGAGATGCAGTAATCAGGCACAGAGACCATGGCGGGTAGCAACCTCTGTCCAGCATGAACATTTACACTGGCTTGGTGGAAAAGACTACCTGCTTAGTATCTATCATTTTAATCCTTGTATTCAGATCTGTGTCTGGCTTCTTTGCTGCTTAAATCGCTTATAGACAGCAATGGTGCAGCTCTGTTCTAGGCCTCTCCGATCCATACTCTACCCAATCCTGCATGCAAGCTCACCACTGTTTAGATCCAGTGCATATTAGACTTCTGTCCAGATAAAAACTCAACTAGAGGTCAATACACACCCTTCTAAAGCCTCGTGCACAGGATCGGACTTCCAACCAACTTTTCCGTGGATTTTCAGCCAACGTTCACCAAACCACATGGTTTTTCAGCTCTTTACCGTCACCCTTTGGGCAACTTCTGCTATTGTTGGCTGATGTTTAACATTGGTTCTGAGCATGCGTGTTTGTACATCAGATTTTAGTTGGACCAACTTGCGTACACACGATCGGATAAACCGACGTAACAGATTTATTGCCCAACAATTGGTGAGCATTAAAAGCCAACTTTTGTTGTCGTTAATTCAGCCAATAATTATCTGATGGAGCATACACACGGTCGGATTTTACGACCCAACACGTCCGTCAGACAATTATGGCCATAAAGTTGGATCGTTTTCCCTCTGACAATATCATTCTATAATAGTCTAATCATAGAACCTAGAGTAAAGTATATTTTGAGTGTCAGAAATATAACTTTTCTGGGTTAGCTACAGATAAAGACACACACTAAAATAATGCATCCTTGCTGTCCGTGACATATCTTGGGCCTAGGTCTGTAAGCGGGGGGTAAAATTTTACTCAGTTGATGCATATTGATTCTGCCCTGACATCAGGTCCTTTCTTATAGTAGAGGCCCATTCTTCAGCATTGCTTGTGAACCCATGTCTGCTGACAGATGAAAGTCTCTGCTCGTGGATGAATCACAGCAGCCTTGGGAAAGGTCACTGTTGGAGATCTCCTGTCACCCCCCCCCCCACCGTCTTTTGCTATTTGTGACCTCACATCAAGCCACTGGTGAGAGATTTACTCCCATCCCTTGGGAATAGCTCCGCTTTTATCTTCTAAGTTATGTATCCATTCCTTTGACTGACTGCTGTGATACTCGCCTAATAGGAGCTGTCACTTCCCCCTGCTGCCGGTTTCTTCAATTTGAGCTCTGCATGATTGTTGCTTGCCAAGTAGTAATAGCTAATGTTTTCCTTTTTTCTTTTGCTATGGATAAGATGGGAAGGTCTAAATTTAACCTCGAACACAATATCTTTTCCTGCTGAGGCCGAGCGTGCTCTTCCTAAAACTCATTTATGGTAGTGTGCTCATGCTGCTTTGCAACATGTTTGCTTGCAGCCATCTTGCCACCTGCTCCTATCCATAGCTTCCTGGCTGGATGTGGTGGTGCAGCGAGAGCCAAGTCAATGAAAATATCAATTAGACAGCTGATAGAAAATATACACTAAATAGCAGTGTTTACTGTAGATTAGAATCTTCTCAGAACAGGAAATTAATCTCCTGTCTTTTAGGTTCTTGGCTGTGTTAAAATATTCAGAGAACTTCACTAAGCTCCATCTAAACAGGGCACATAACAAAACCCCAGTTTAGTTTATTGAAAGCACAGGCTGTGCACAGTTGAGCACATATTAAAGATTTAAAGTGGTAGTCATATTAAACCTAGAAACCCACCACTTGAATGCTTAAACAGTAAAGTAACAGCAAGTTGGCCCCTCTTTCCTCTAGAACTACCCAGCATACTCTATGATATTATAAATACCGTATATACTCGAGTATAAGCCGAGTTTTTCAGCACTTTTTTTTTTTTTGTGCTGAAAATGCCCCCTGGGCTTATACTCGAGTCACCTTTTTGCGCCTAATCTCTCGGACTTTGCGGACCCGGTACCGGCCGGCCGTAGGTCCCCTGCACACATGTAGTCCCACTCTTCCTCTACAAGTGTGCAAAGTTTGTCCGGGGGACCTACGGTCGGGGAACACCAATTTTTCAAAGCCGGGCACCCCTTTCATAGACTCCCATGTTAAACAAATTTCTCTGGTGACTTTGGGGACCCGGTACTGGCCGGTCATAGGTCCCCTGGACCTGAAACTTGGCACACATATAGCCCCATTTCTCCTCTACAAGTGTGCAAAGTTTGTTGTTAGGGGACCTACGGCCGGGGAGCACCGATTTTTTTTTTTAAAGCCGGGCACCCCTTCCGTATACTCCCATGTTAAATGTCAGTCTAGACATGGACACAGTGAGGCAAAGTAAGGCATGCAGATGGACACCCTAGGCTTATACTCGAGTCAATACGTTTTTTTGTGGCAAAATTAGGTGCCTCGACTTTTATATTCGGTTCGGCTTATACTCGAGTATAATACGGTAAGTGCTGTATTAAAAGCACTGGTCTTCATTAATGGAGTCTGCATTTAACTAAAGATGGCCTTATGGTTTAGGGGCTCCTGGATACTCTTAAAAGGAACAGATACTTACAGGTGTTTGCCTTCGCATGTTCGCTCCTGTTCCTTGTGGAAAACAAACTTACATCTGTGATAATAGTAGCTCAGGTGAAAAGCTTTATTCAACCTACCTATCACAGACATGTCTGTGTTGGGCTAGAGTGCACTAGTTGAGATGCAGTATATATCTTCGTTTTGTATAGGGGATAGAGAAGGGAATAGTTAAAATCCCTGTCAGGCTTTGTGTCCCATTTTGGGAGATTTTTTTTCACATTGGGGAAACCTCTGAAATGTATAGATAAATCTACTTTGACCTCAGAACTGCTTCTTTCCCTATACAAGTCAAAGGGAATGCAGAAGTAGGTAGATGCGACTTTGGAAGTCAGCAAGTCAGCAAGTCAAAGGCACTTGGACTCTGATTTCGGAAGCATCTCAAACAGATTTTCAGTGCAAGTGGATTGCACCTGAAAGCAAGTACAGGGAGTCCCCGAGTTACGAACATTCGACTTGCGAACGACTCCTAGTTACGAACGGGAGGCTGCGTGGCTACTTTTTGACGGCGGGCACATTCGACGGAACCTTTTCGACGGGACCTTTGGGACGGCGGGCACATTCGACGGGACCTTTGGGACGGCGGGCACATTCGACGGAACATCCGAAAACAACGTATCTGCCGTTCTGTGCATGCTGTTCTGACTTACGAAAATATTCTACTTAAGAACAAACCTACAGTCCCTAACCCATTCGGGGACTGCCTGTAGATTAGAATTTCAACACAAGCCCAGGCCCTCAGTTGTCATAAGAAAATGTGTACCCTTTGCAATATCTGCTCTACCCTCCTATTCCAGTGACAACTGAAGTGTTTTGTTTCCAAGTGACCGTGGTCTCCAGAACTTTTATTGAGGGTGGATCCCTCCAGTGGGAAAACAGCGATGAAAGACCATTCAAAAATGTTATACCCTGACCCAAAATTAAGATTGGTTAGTCCTTTCAGTAGCCACATCCTGGGAACATTGCACATTACATCTTGGATCATGGCTCTATGTGAAAACACAAGGCAATTACTTTGGGAGTTTCTTTATCCTTAGGTTCCTTACATACAGTAGCGCGTCTCCTTTTTTTCACTCCCACCCCCTTGGGGGGAAAAAGCATGGTGGGTTCCGACACTTTATATACTAGCCCTATCCTTTTTCTACACTTGGGTCATGGCTCATCTGATATGTTCCCTAATTTACACTTGCTTTCTGTTTCTTTAAATTCACAATGGTCACTGGTGTCATTTTATTCATGATAGCCGTATTATTTAATACTCAACGGTTATACATAGTTCATTAATCCTCTAGAATTTGGAGCTATTACCTTGCACCATCACAGATCAATATTTTAGACCACCATCCTCCTGGGGATCTGTATGTGTGCACCCGGTTCCCCTGCGGGCCTTTATTACCACTGCTCCCAGAACAGACACCTCTATCATCCCCCAGCCTGCAGTACCGCATGTTTGTACTCTAGCCGATATGTCGCTATTCTAGGAATGGATATCCTTTCTTTCTCCCATTTTTTTATCCCCTCCCCGATTGGTTAGGCTAAACACTAGACCATATTGGTATTTATATGTCTCTTGCAGATATGTTATGCATCTGCTCCTGAGGAAGTGGAGTTAATCCATGAAACGCATCAAGCTTTTTTGGATGGAGTTATTTCTTCAATATATGGTTTAATAATTTTCTATCTAGATCTCACTATTCAATTTTAATTGATCTTATGGCAGGGAGTACAATTGGCTTGCATGATTATATATTGTAATGGGCTACGATGTCATCTGTGTGGTATATAAACAAATTAATACGTTTGTGTGTGTGTGTGTGTGTGTGTGTGTGTACGTATGTACGATGTATGAAATCTATACTTATGTATGTACAAAACTGCAAATGTGCTATGTCATTTTATTTGTTTATGCAAAATAATTATGTCATTGACCAATTATCAAGTTGTGCCTGATCTAAAGTCCCAAACTCCTCTTTTTTCCAAAATGAAAAGATAAGTTCACCTTTTAAAATAAAGAAATGCACCTTTTTTGCAGGTAAAAAAATGTGCATTTATATTTTTTTAATTGGAGCCTGTAAAGCATTGCACTATGTGGGACTCCTGTGGAGTCACCTGTGTGTCTGTCTGTTCGTACCTCATATGGGCAGGCAGATGCACACTGACAGGAAGAGGGAATGAATTACCAGAGCGCTCAACAGCACTCTGGTAGTTCATTGAAACTACAAGCTGACAGCCGCAAAGGCTGTCGGTACTTGTAGTTTGCCATTAAGGATGAGCAGATGCATGGTGGGTTCCGACACTTTATATACTAGCCCTATCCTTTTTCTACACTTGGGTCATGGCTCATCTGATATGTTCCCTAATTTACACTTGCTTTCTGTTTCTTTAAATTCACAATGGTCACTGGTGTCATTTTATTCATGATAGCCGTATTATTTAATACTCAACGGTTATACATAGTTCATTAATCCTCTAGAATTTGGAGCTATTACCTTGCACCATCACAGATCAATATTTTAGACCACCATCCTCCTGGGGATCTGTATGTGTGCACCCGGTTCCCCTGCGGGCCTTTATTACCACTGCTCCCAGAACAGACACCTCTATCATCCCCCAGCCTGCAGTACCGCATGTTTGTACTCTAGCCGATATGTCGCTATTCTAGGAATGGATATCCTTTCTTTCTCCCATTTTTTTATCCCCTCCCCGATTGGTTAGGCTAAACACTAGACCATATTGGTATTTATATGTCTCTTGCAGATATGTTATGCATCTGCTCCTGAGGAAGTGGAGTTAATCCATGAAACGCATCAAGCTTTTTTGGATGGAGTTATTTCTTCAATATATGGTTTAATAATTTTCTATCTAGATCTCACTATTCAATTTTAATTGATCTTATGGCAGGGAGTACAATTGGCTTGCATGATTATATATTGTAATGGGCTACGATGTCATCTGTGTGGTATATAAACAAATTAATACGTTTGTGTGTGTGTGTGTGTGTGTGTGTGTGTACGTATGTACGATGTATGAAATCTATACTTATGTATGTACAAAACTGCAAATGTGCTATGTCATTTTATTTGTTTATGCAAAATAATTATGTCATTGACCAATTATCAAGTTGTGCCTGATCTAAAGTCCCAAACTCCTCTTTTTTCCAAAATGAAAAGATAAGTTCACCTTTTAAAATAAAGAAATGCACCTTTTTTGCAGGTAAAAAAATGTGCATTTATATTTTTTTAATTGGAGCCTGTAAAGCATTGCACTATGTGGGACTCCTGTGGAGTCACCTGTGTGTCTGTCTGTTCGTACCTCATATGGGCAGGCAGATGCACACTGACAGGAAGAGGGAATGAATTACCAGAGCGCTCAACAGCACTCTGGTAGTTCATTGAAACTACAAGCTGACAGCCGCAAAGGCTGTCGGTACTTGTAGTTTGCCATTAAGGATGAGCTTAGGCGTCTTCGCAAACAGCACGTGAAGAGCCCGCCAGGAGGTCGGCACTGTGGAGCGCTAATTACAAGCAGTGAGACATTGTCCCGATGCGCGGCTGCAGTGATCGGGAAATGTCTCACTGCCTGTGATTAGTGCTGTGCAGTGCGGACTTCCTGGCGGGCTCTGCACGTGCATTTTGCAAACTCATCCTTGCTTGCCATCACAGAACTCTGAATGAATGAATGACGAGGCTGAGTCCTTTTTCAAATGGTGACAGCAAGCAGGAGGTAAAAGATCCCCCGCTTACTATCCCTACAGGGAGTGGAGCGGGTGGGGGCTGCAGAAGTGGGAACACGATACATGTTCCACCCTAAAAATGGGTGGAACATGTAACATGTTCCCAATGGTGAACTTATCCTTTTTAGTTTATTATTACTATTATATCTATATAAATATCTGCAGTTGATAAATTGTAGCTTTAACTGAAGCATAAATGTCAGTGTGTGTGTGTACATATACATATTTTAAGGCTAGGGTTAAAAGGGTCATTTTTGCTACAGTTAACCTTTTTATATTATCAGTATTACCTTTTTTATATTGGCATTCTCATTATTCACGCCAACCTTTTTATTATTTCGTTTTGAATCACATTAAAGTTATGCATCATTTTTATGACCTAATGCATTGCTCTTTTTTTCTTTTAAGGCTACTGGATTGACGCTACTTGCCTTAGGTATTTACTCCGCCAAGAACGCAACCGGTGTGGCAGGTCGCTTTATTGAAGCTCGCCTTGGCAAGCCCTCTTTGGTCCGAGACACTTCTCGAATAACAGTGGTAGAGGCCATCAAACATCCTATTAAGGTAAAACCGGCAAATATTTTCCAACATTTGCCAATACAGTGGCCTTTGTTGTTGGCTCCATAAAATTAACCACGATTAGTTAGAGCAAGCATTATCACTTAACAACTGAAGTGGTGACACCACCTAGCCGTCCTTTGTGACCTCTTTCAAAGACATGCTTGCAAAGTTTTTGTTTGTTGAATTTCAGGCTTATTCATGCCTGAATCCCTGCTGGGGAGATTTACCTTAACTTCCTGCCTTGATGACCTCATAGGAAGTGAAACGTATCTGCTCAATTAACACAGTGATAAAAACGTGTGAGGCTCTGAGCCCTTCCCCACTCCTATTTGTTTCTCTATTGAAAAGACCCTGCTTGCTTCTGTCCCTGTAAATACACTGGAAGGGACACTGGCAGCAGAAAAGAACATAATTGGTTCCAAATTTTACCTATTTAGTCCAAATAAAATTTGGCTGGAGTTTCACTTCAACAGTTTGGACAGGACAGGGTCATGCCTTTGCATGTAGTAACCCGCAGTGCCATACTATGCATGCAAGCACATTGCTGTGGTAAAGCCACCCTAATGCAGCATTCTTGTGCTGCACCACTCCGCAGTGCACTCCTGTTCTTGAAGTCCAGTTTCGATCATGCTGGGATGTGTTTGCAGCTCATTCAAAAAGAATAGGCTGCCCAAACATTGTCGCACCTTCACAAATGCCTTTTATTGCCACACTGCAATCATGTCTGGTATGTTAACCAGCGTGAACTGTTAGACTAGTGCAGTGGGGGAGGGGCAACATATTTGCCCACCCATAATAACATCACACAATATAGCTCTGCTCTTATCTGCCACAGAAAATAAAAATGCAATTTTGAGTTAATACTTACACAATTTCTAATATAATTTTTCTTCATCATCAGGTCAGCAAACGTCTTTTCAGCAGAATCCAGGATGCCCTAGAAGGTGTCGTTCTCAGTGTAAGTAATTAGAATGTGCATGTAAACTGATCATTTCTATGCAACGTTCAGCCAACCAATCAGGTTCTTGCTTTCCTGTTGCTAGGGTAGGTTAGAACAGGAGAGGAAGACGCTGAGGATTGTTATTAAAGACATAGGAAACACAGTATGCTTATTATAGGAAACCCACACAAGCACAGAGAGAAAAAAAAATACCTGTAATTTTTTTTGTTTTTGTAGCCGAGCATGTGTTAATGTGAAACTAATAAGAAAGTAGTGCTGTCATTATATAGTGGTGAGGAATGGGCACAAAAGCAGCATGGCTACTTCTGAATCCCAATTTTGGATTGTTGCGTGTGTCGAAATGTATTTATTTGTATGGCTAGGGCAGGGGAAGAGTTAACTTTTGTTTTTGGTGGTTTGTGGAGTACTAGAAGGTTTTTATTAATGTAGAACGAAGGGCAAAAAATAAACATTCTGTACATCTCTGAAGAGCTTGCTTGTTTCCCCATATTTTTTTTTTTCTCTTTTTTTTTATAAGCCTGCAAGTACAGAAAAATATCCTTTCAGCCAAAAATCCAATAAGCTTGTAACTTCCTGTTTAGATTGACAACTCTGCCTCTGTTGTCAGCTCTGCCTCTAGTTTTGATTACAAAACACATCCTTAGGGGGAAGATGTTCTGTAGCCTTAAAGTAGTTGGTAAAGTCATGCTAGTAAGCTAAAATATGTGTCCCCTGGCAGGTTTTAGTCATATTATACTAGTGTGCACTGCATACTAGTACATTATGGCAGACTTGCCTGCAAACTGGATCCCTCCAGCACTGTCCTGTCACGGCTCCCCCGTGCTTCCATTTTCATCTGGTGCCTGAGGAAGTCAAGCGACTGACGATACGTGTAGAGTGGAGCCGGGTGATGCTGCCGATACCAGAAGTGACCTGGGAGCCTTGCTGTCAGTCTTAGAATTAGAAATTGGAAGTTTTATAGTGTAATGTAAGTTACTACGGTTTTAATAAATTTTACTGTAAAACGACTGCACTATGAGGATACCTTTTATTGCATGAGTCATCTATTTGCGGACAGAGTGTCAGGATAACAAACCCCTTAGGGAGTTATTTTGAGGGGACAGCAAATGTACACTGTTATACAAGCTGTACACTCACTACTTTACATTGTAGCAAAGTGTAATTTCTTCAGTGTTGTCACATGAAAAGATGTAATAAAATATTTACAAAAATGTGAGGGATGTACTCACTTTTGTGAGATACTATATATCTTTCGTTATCATTTGATAAATCTGCAGTAGGGGAAAGGGAGGTCCTGCTTCCTGTATGCAGATCTTTAGTTGTCACTAGAGGGATCGCCAGCAGGAAGAAAAATGTCATAATTTCCCTATAAAGATCTTTGTATATTACTAGAGAGCTCGTCTGCAGGAGAAAATAGGTCTTAAAGTGGTTGTAAAGGCAGAAGGTGTTTTCTATATTTCATTCTATGCATTAAGGTAACAAAAAAAAACTTGTCTGGGTACACTTCCCCCCAACCCCCCCCCCTTCCTTTTATACTTGAGCCCCATCTTGATCCAGCGATGTGCATTAGAGCAGTGGCTCTCCCGGGGTTCTCTCTCCTCATTGGCTCCTGCTGCTGTCAGTGACAGCCAGTGAGCCACTGAGGAGAGAGTGGGGGGCAGGGCCAAGCCACTTACTGTGTTCTTGCTATTAAGGGCACTCTGCATTAAGGAGGAGCCAGGACTGCCACGGGGGATCTAAAAAGAAAAGAATCGGGCCGCTCTGTGCAATACCAGTAGAGTATGTAAGGATAACTTTTTTTTTTTTTTTTTTTTTTCATTTGAACCTTTTAGAATCGCTTTAATTCCCCTAAATGGATCTTAAAGCGGAGTTCCACCCAAAACAAATTTCCGCTGATCTGCTTACATGCTTTTATGTGATAGACCAACACAAAGTGGCACATAATTGTGAAGTGGAAGGAAAATGATAAATGGTTTTCAAAATAATATCCGAAAAGTAAATTATGCATTTGTATTCAGTAGGGCTGCAACTAACGATTATTTTCATAATCGATTAGTTGGCCGATTATTGTTTCGATTAATCGGTTAATAACCGTAAAAAAAAAATCCAAAAAAGGTAATTTTGCTGCGATTTGCATTTTTACATTTTTTTTGGGCAAATTTGTTGTTGGGCAGATTAAAAAAACACAAATTGCCGCAAAAACACATTATTACACATTATTACATGCTTTTCTGCAGCTTCTCTATTGAAGTATATTGAACCAAAAAAACAAAATGGCACCGTTTTGCGTTAAAAAAAAGTACTTGCCCTTTCCAAATATGCAGCAGCTGAAAAAAATCATGGCTGAGAACATGTCCCATAGGAAACCATGTAAATTAACTGTAGTGTGTTTCTGCAAAAAGCACCAAAAAAACCCACAGGAGGTGTGACCCAGGCCTGAGATGTTTAGTAACATAATGGGGTTAAAAAAAACTAAAATAAGTACAAAAAGAGCAAATAATCGCTGTAAGGGGTTAATTTTTTACTGTGGGACAGTGAAAGTAATATTTACAGTAGCGATTTGCTCTTTTTGTACTATAAAGGGCTCATTTTAGTTTTTTTTAACCCCATTATGTTACTGGCCGATTAATCGATTATGAAATTAATTGATTAATATTTTCATAATCGATTAGTTGTCGATTAATCGATTAGTTGTTTCGGCCCTAGTATTCAGCCCCCTTTACTTTGATACCACTAACTAAAATCTAATGGAACCAATTGCCTTCAGAAGTCACCTAATTAGTAAATAGGGTCCACCTGTGTGTAATTTAATCTCAGTATAAATGCAGCAGTTCTGTGAAGCCCTCAGAGGTTTGTTAGAGAAGTTTAGTGAACAAACAGCATCATGAAGGCCAAGGAACACACTAGACAGGCCAGGGATAAAGTTGTGGAGAAGTTTTAAGCAGGGTTAGATTTAAAAAAAATATTCCAAGCTTTAAACATCTCATGGAGAAATGTTCAATCCATCATCTGAAAATGGAAAGAGTATGGCACAACTGCAAACCTACCAAGATATGGCCGTCCACCTAAACTGACAGGCCGGGCAAGGAGAACATTAATCAGAGAAGCAGCCAAGATGCCCATGGTAACTCTGGAGGAGCTGCAGAGATCCACGGCTCAGGTGGGAGAATCTGTCCACAGGACAACTGTTAGGCCTCGTACACACGGCCGATTTTCTCGGCAAGAACCAGCAAGAAACTTGCTGGCAGAGAGGTCTTGCTGAGTAAATCGGTCGTGTGTACGCGGCTATCGGTTTTCTCGTCGAGAAAACCGACAAGAAACCTCGACGAGAAAATAGAGAACCTGCTCTCTATTTTCTCGTCGAGATTCTCCTCGGCATGTTTCTCGACGAGAAAAGTGAGTGCGTGTACACTTACCTGTCCTCCCGGAAGCCCGCGCATGTTCGAAATGAATTCGACGCATGCGCGGTAGCTTCCTAGGCATACGTAGGGTATACCAAGATGGCGGCGACGGCATCGAATGTGACGAGCGCATGCTCGTCGTAGTCGATGACGTCACCGCGTACGCTCCATTCAAAGAACCGCGGGTTCTTTGAAACGAGCGTGTGTACACTCGGCCGGGACAAGTTTCTTGTCCAAGAATCTCGTCGAAAAAAACGACATGTTTTTTTCAACGAGAATCTCGGCCGTGTGTACAAGGCCTTAGTCCTGCACTCCACAAATCTGCCCTTTTATGGAAGAGTGGCAAGAAGAAAGCCATAAGAAGTCCCGTTTGCAGATTGCGTGAAGCCATGTTGGGGACACAGCAAACATGTGGAAGAAAGTGCTCTGGTCAGAGGAGACCAAACCTGAACTTTTTTGGACTAAAAGCAAAATGCTAACACTGCACACCATCCCCAACAAGAAACATGGTGGTGGCAGCATCATGTTGTGGGGATGCTTTTCTTCAGCAGGGACAGGGAATCTGGTCAGAGTTTATGGGAAGATGTATGGAGCCAAATACAGGGCAATCTTGGAAGAAAACCTGTTAGTCTGCAAAATACTTGAGCCTGGGATGAAGGTTCACCTTGCCGCAGGACAACAACCCTAAACATACAGCCAGAGCTACAATGGAATGGTTTGGCTCAAAGCATATTCATGTGTTAGAATTCCCCAGTCAAAAACCAGATCTAAATCCAATTGGGAATCTGAGGCAAGACTTGAAAATTGCTGTTCAGACGCTCTCCATCCAATCTGACAAAACTTGGGCTATTTCTCAAAGAAGAATGGGCAAAAATGTCACTCTCTCCTAGATGTGCAAAGCTGGTAGAGACAAACCCCCAAAAAGACTTGCAGCTGTAGTTGCAGCGAAAGGGGGTTCTACAAAGTATTGACTAAAGGGGGCTGGATACAAATGCACACTGCGCGTTTCACATTATTATTTGAAAATCATTTTCTTTACACTTCACAATTCTGTGCCACTTTGTGTTGGTCTATCACATAAAATCCCAATAAAATTTTGGTTTTTAATTGTAACATGGCAAAATGTGGAAAATGTCAAGGGGTATTATTACTTTTTCAAGTCTTAGTACATTATGGGTGTGAGTATGGTTCAGGAGAACAGTAAAATAAACCTATGTTCAAGAGCACAGGGACATGACTTCAAGCTACCAGGAGAAAAGTTCAAAACTAACCTTATCGTTGCTGATTGAAATGGACTTCCAGTAAAGGGTAGTGAGACAGTCAACAGTAAGTAGATTCAAACATGCTAAGTTGGGACTAACGCAGACCTATACTCAAATTTAAAGAAAATGAATACAGCCACCATATCCAAGGACTGGTAAACTCAACTTTTAGTTTTTTTGGGTTTCGATACTTCCTATTCTTACTGACGCTTAAGGTGAGTGCACCTTTTGAGTATCAGGCACTGTACCTGCGTTTGCCATCTTATTTGCTATCGTACCCTTACAGTTCCTTGTGTCACCTTTTCTATATCCAAGCTGTCCATGAATCCAGTCTTCCGCTGCACTCCATTAAGCAACGGGGTCATCCCTGTTACTTGGTAAGAAGATTAATTGGTGATGGAGCGCATAAATATTGTAAAAATGATTATATTTCCTAAAGTTCTGTATATGGTATGGCATGCCCCTCTTTACATTCCCTTAAAAATATTTAAACAAATGGAAGCTATTCTGAATTAGTTCGTTTGGGGGACTGGCAGACGCAAACTAGCTTGGCACATTTTAAAGAACCCGACGGACATGGGTGGTGCTTCCTCCCCAGACCTTCATGACTACTACTTGGCATCACAGCTCTCTCACCTTTACCACTTCAATACCTCAGAACTCCAGCGCTATAGGTCTTTAGTTTGTGATAAACCCGGGCACCCGACGCACACACCCCTACAGGCCATCCTCCGCGGGAAACAACCAAATAAGCAGGCATTGAGGCACAACGCAGGCATGTTACTACATCACCAGCAGATATGGGAAATATCCCTTTAAAAAACAAAATGTTGGAAAGTTTTATTCTCGTACCCCATTGTGGCTTAACAGCCATATGCCGGAACTGGTGGCAATTCCCGACTCGGTGGTCTGGGCTAGTTACGGCATAATATACTTACACCAAGTCCTATCAAACCCTGGGTTCAAACAGTTTCAGGCACTTGGAGAGGAATTTTCGCTCCCACAGCACTTAGCTTTTAAATGCCTGCAACTCCGTCATGCACTCAGAGCCCAGCTGCCGTCTCTGGATGTAGAGACGGAACCCCCACCAGTGCTGGGTATTGTTTTGGGGAGTGACCCCTCCAAGCTTATTTCGCACCTGTACTGCACTATCAGACGTCGGGGTACGGTAGCCATTTCTCAAAAGGCCAAGACGGCATGGGAACAGGACGTAAGCCCAATAGAAGACGCAGACTGGGACGAAATGCTTGAGGGAACCAAGATGGCATCCCCTAAGCTGTCAGACTGACACAACTTTACATTGTTCACAGAGCCTACCTAACACCACTGAGAATAGCCAAAATCCAACCCACATACAATCCGACCTGCTGTCTGTGTCGGTCCACGCCTGGCACGTTTTACCATCTCATTTGGAGTTGTCCAAATATTCAGACTTACTGGACGCAGGTTGTCTGCTTTCTGCATAACAATATGGGATCCCCTGTGGTACTTGACCCTAAGATGTGTATTCTGGGGCTAATGCCTGACGTAGAGGTGGATAAATATCGCACAATCTTCCTTTTTGAATCGTTATTTTTAGCACGGAAAGTGATCGCTCAGAGATGGATGCAGGATTTGCCCCCCACTCTACAAATGTGGAAAAAGGCTGTTAATGACACTTTGCCATTTAAAAAGCTGATTTACACACACACAGGGGTTCCACACAAAAATATTCCAAAGTTTGGGACAGATGGCCAGCGGATGGAGAAACATGTGTCTGAATGGGCCTCACCCGGAGGGTGTTTTACATTAAAGTGCTCCAGTATCCTTGTGAATGTATGACAAGCGGTATCTAGGTAAACATAATGTTATCGCATTTCACCATATGAAAAATTATTTTTACTGACATATGTGCTTGACTGTCATGTAATATGTGATTTATATTAATAAAGTTGGTTTTTCCAAGTAAAAAAAAAAAAAAAAGAAGATTAATTGGTTGAGTGGACCCTTACACCTTTTAAACAAGCTTATGTGTGGAAAGGCTGCCATAAAATCAACCAGTGTACAGTATATTTGTACAGTATATTTCTCCTCAAGTGGCTTGTGACTGCTATTGATCCAGTCCATAAAGTCTGGATCTTATCTTCCTATGTGTAAGGAAGCACTCTTTGCACTTGGCAGTGATCCTGTCAGTGCATTACTTAAATAACCAGCCCCTGTAAAAATATTTTCATACTCTTGCTGGCAAAGGGCGAGTGAATTCTTCCTCAACTTCCCACTGCTATCGGATGGACACGGCTGTGAATGTGTTTGGTGGCATATCCCACCCCTGGGTGCTGTGGTTTCTCCCACCAGCCACTATGTTCCTACAGAATGCAACACTGGAGCACAGCTTTTTGCAGTCCCCTGTACAGCAGGGTCGAAGGCGTAAAGCGGAGGAAGCAGTAAAAGGAGCCAATCAATTGGTGATAGGGTGAGAGAGCAGACTGACGAGATGAGCTCATCACTGTGCTGCATCTCCTTTCACTGTCCAGTCACAGGCTGGAGGGCAGGTCAAGTATGACTTGGGTCCAGAGGAAGTGGGCTGAGTGACACTGGCCATCACACTGAGGACAAGTCTGGCAGAAAAAAAAAAGTACTGTGGGGAAAATCTCCTATAAATTGATGTTTGAATAGATCACCAAAAGCTGACTTTATTTTCTTTTCATTGGCGCTTCATTTTTATTTGATTTTTGGCTTTTATTTTTATAACTCCTTTTTTTTTTTTAAAACGACATCCCTTTCTGCGAAAGAATACTATCTCGTTCAGTATTGCTATGCCACTTTATATTAGTAAATGTGCGGAAATTTTGAATTTCTATTTATCCTCCTAGATTGTCTAAACAGAGTTGCTCTGAACCATGAAAAAAACTATACCCCCATGATGCAATGCATCTTTTTATTCCTTTTTGCTCTGTGTATAATGTGCTGAGAATCAGCGTGGTGTGCTGAGCACAGAGTGTTTGACACTAGACTGAACGTTAGGAGGTAAAGGTGGATTATAAGTTATATTAACTGGTTTCTGCACCTCCTCCTTTTGGGACAATATTCATTTTTGTACCTGTACTGCTTTTCAGTGAGTAAAGTTTTTTTTAAATTGTGGTCTGATCTGTTATTTCTCTTTGTTTCAGCCAAAACTAGAGGAACGGGTGAGGGACATTGCCATTGCCACAAGGAATACGAAGAGGAACAAAGGTCTTTACAGGAATATTTTAATGTATGGTCCTCCAGGGACTGGAAAAACACTATTTGCCAAGGTAATGGGCTAAGCCAGTCTGGGCTTTAGTTAAATCTCAGAGGCAAGGCCCTCAAACCTGTTATTTTGATAGCTTTTAGTTGATTGTGATAGAAACCAGCCCACAGTTAATATTTCTCAGGGAATTGGAGGGGAGATCTGAGTTTCCAGGTATTCCCACCTTCTGTGGTCATAGTAGGGCATTCCACTCTCCCTGCTGGGTTTTTATTTTATTTTATGGACACATTGGACCATGCTTGAGAAGGTATGAAAACAAAGACCTACTGTAGGTAAGCTTGTTTGAGTGCCACGGCCAACTATTCATGAATGTATATAGCTTTGCACACTGGTAACATTTACAATGGCATTGTCTTTTTTTTTAAATTATTCTGGAATTTCAAAACTTCCCTCAAGAGAACCAGTTATATTCAGACCTCTGCATAAATTCCAGCATTTAGTCTTAGAGGAAGTAAAGCCTCCTTTAAAAAAAAAAATAATCCACCCTGCAAGACAAAGGCATAATGAGCTAGTATGCATGGCATACTAGCTCATTATGAAGTACTTAACTGAGATTGCAGCCACTCTCGTTCGTCTCCGCCATGTCTCCCGGAGTGACTTCCGGGTATCGCGGCTCCAGCGCTGTGACTGGCCGGAGCCGCGATGACGTCACTCCCGCGCATGCGCCTTCACTAATGGTGCGCCTGCGCCGTTGTCTACGGCGCGCATGCGCCGTAGACATCGGTGCTGTCTTTTTTGCAAATCTCTCCTAAACCGTGTAAGTTTAGGAGATCTTTGTTGCACCTACAGGTAAGCCTTAATCTAGGTTTACCTGTAGGTATAAGTGGTCTGTAAGGGTTTACAACCACTTTAAAGGGATCATGTCAGTTCGCCAAACAAATCCGAATGGCATGTCTTGCTGGCAGTGTACTCTGTGTTGAGGCACTAGCTTAAAATAAAAAAATATGTAAATGACCATGTAATACATGTGATAAATTATAACAAATCCATGCAATCCAATTTATTTTACCACATGTGCATCAGTGATGCATGCTCTTTTTAAAGTGATTGTAAAGGTTTTTTTTTTTAAATGACAAACCTGTTATACTTACCTGTCTGTGTAAGGATTTTGCACAGAGCAGCCCCATTGCTCCTCTTCTGGGGTACCCCCTGGTGGCGCTCCTAATGAAGCCTTCTGGTGAAATGCGTTGAGGTCCGATGAGCGGCAGAACTTCTGGGTTTTCACATGCTTCAAGTCTGGATCAGGTGGAACACACGCTAGCTCTTTATGACGAGCGGCAGCGAGTACTGTAACTATCCAGGCTTTCTATAGTGGGTGCCGCTTCATGGTACTAGGAAATGTGAGTGTACTTGCACGCTTTTTAATGTCTGTCAATTAAAAAAAAAACGTATTGCACAATCGTTGCGTTGTTGCTTATTCATTCTGGGATATTTCTGATGGTGACTCTGGATTTGAGAGGAAAGGAAGTGAATGCCAAGTATTAATCATGCCTAAGATTTGTCATATAAAGCGGTGAGGGTCCTGGTAGCCTGAGACTATCTGGTGAGTGGCCCCCCTTACATTAGGTGGTGGAACACTTATGTTTGAAGCACTGTAAATTAAGAAGAGCATGTTTCACTAATGCACATGTGGTGAAAGAAAGAAGTGGATGATTTGTTTAATCATTTTGTTTTCAGGACTTCATATTGTTTTACTTGGAAATTCATTGATTGCACAGATTTGTTTTTTTTATCAAACGTATTACATGTGGGCATTTGCATATTTTTTATTTTAAAGGAGTGAAGGCAGAAGTTTTTTTATCTTAATGCATTCTATGCATTAAGATGAAAAGCCTTCTGTGTACATCAGCCCCCTTAACACTTACCTGAGGTCCCTCTCTGTCCAGCGATGTCCACAAGTGTCTTAGCCTTCTGAGATTCTCCCTCCTGATTGGCGGCGCTAGGTTGGAGCTCCATGTCTGAATGGACACAGGGAGCTGTGACTTGGCTCGGGTGCCCCCATAACAAGCTACTTGCTGTGGGGGCACTGAACAGGAGGTAGGGGCCAGGAGCACAGAAGAGTGACCTGAAAAGATGAGGATCTGGGCTACGCTGTGCAAATTCACTTCAAGAAAGCGGGTAAGTATAGCATGTTCATTATTTTTATAGGAAAAAAACATAGGGGGCTATTTACTAAAGGCAAATCCACTTTGCACTACAAGTGCAGAGTGCACTTGAAATTGCACTGAAGGTGCACTTGCTGTAAATCTGAGGGGTAAATCTGAAATGAGAAGCTCTGCTGATTTTATTATCCAATCATGTACAAGCTAAAATGCTGTTTTTTTATTTTCCTTGCATATCCCCCTCGGATCTACAGCGACTGCAATTTCAAGTGCACTTTGCACTTGTAGTGCAAAGTGGATTTGCCTTTAGTAAATAACCCCCATAGACTTTAAAATCGCTTTAAGCTAGCGCCTCAACACAGTGTACACTTAATAGTTTGGGTAGGCACCAAAATTGATGGCAGCAGCTAATTGGCATTAATCTATCGCACATTTAGGGGCTCCGTTCTTTATTTATATTTAAGGTCTCTGCAATAGAAGAGCGATTTATACCAGCCCGGCCCGTGTCTCTTGCTTTCCTCCAGTTCCAGGCATGCAGCCTCCATCAGTCAACACTTCCAGGAGTGTCCGATGCCTATGTCCCCCAGGTGCTCTGGTTCTATCTTCTGACCCCTGCACCACTGCTGTCCTGTAGTGGGGTAGCGTTCGGAAGAAGAACCCACAGAATGCAACAATGGTTGTGTTCCTCTGCTGTAGAGTCTAACAGAGGCTACCGTGCTGTATTCAAGAAAAGGTTGGAGATGCAGGTCACTGTAAATGGAGGGACCTGCCATTCTCTAAATAATAATTGCAAAGGCTTATTTAACATTTGCCACTTTATTTTTTTTATTGGCTACCGGTACTGTATATACTCGAGTATAAGCTGAGATTTTCAGCCCTTTTTTTGGGCTGAAAGTGCCCCCTCGGCTTATACTCGAGTCAGTGTACCTGGAAATATTGAGAGGCTGCGGGCGTCCATCATTTAAAACTCGCAGTCTCCTCCTGTCTCTTCCGTGATAGGCGGAACTCTGCTGAGAATCGCCTATCACGAACGTTCTCTCATCCTCACCCATCCCAGCAGACACTGTGTTCAGTGTTCCGCCAATCACGGATGCCTTTTCATCCTCGGACAAGAAGACGTCCGTGATTGGCAGAACACTGATCACACTGTCTGCTGGGAAAATGAGTCAGAGGTTACGAGAACGTCCGTGATAGGCTGAACTGTGTCAGCTGAGAAACGCCTATCACGGAAGGGACCAGGAGGAGACCGCGAGTTTTAAACAATGAATGGACACCCGCAGCCTCTCAATTTCAAGGCACAGTGACGTTGCAAATGGGCATTGTTGACCCTCTGCATTCTCACCCTCGGCTTATACTCGAGTCAATACGTTTTCCCAGTTTTTTGGGGTAAAATTAGGTCCTCGGCTTATACTCGGGTCGGCTTATACTCACGTATATACGGTATATGGTTTTACTGACTCTTCAGCCTAAAGTTTTATGCTCACGGCCGTACAGGGGCTGTACCACACAGAGCCTGCATAATCGCATGAATCAGGAGATGCACTTATATGCCAGGGTTTGCGTCAGGGATTCTTAACACGCATGGACACATGATCCATAAGAAGATACGTCCATGCAAATGTGTAGAGACAGGATTTTGATAGGGCGGCAGCTGTGACCTCTGACTTTCAAGCTGAAGAGTCGCAATAAAGGGGCAAATTTATATTATTACAGGTACATATATAATGCTGTCAATTTACACAGCACTTTACATATTTATTATACATGCACATGGGTTAATTCCCTCTAGGAGCTTACAATCTAAGCTCCCTAACTCACATTCAAACCAATACATACTGAGGCCAATTTAGACAGGAGCCAATTACCTACTAGAACGTCTTTGGAGTACCCGGAGGAAACCCACGCAGGCACAGGGAGAACATGCAAACGCTGTGCGGGTACCGTCGTGGTTGCAATTCAAACCAAAGACCCTAGTGCTGCTAGGCGGAAGTGCTAACCACTTAGCCCTCTGTACTGCCTCAAAAATTTTAATTTTTGCAGGTAAATTCAATTCTAATATTTGTAGTTCTTTGTGCAGTATATGTCCAGCCCTGACTGTTCCCTTTATTGTACAAAGTACACAGCCTGCCTTCCCTACCCTCCTCCACCGCATTCTATTTCTTTCCTGAGGAGGATTTTCATTAACCCCACTCAGCTTTTTAAGACTTCTTGTCTTTTCATCTGTATAGTGATATAGGGGTTAATATAATTGCCTGTCTGGTTTTGCCTGCCCGGCTCATGCGCTGTGTAATTTGCACAGTGATCGGTTTACTGTACAGCGTTGTGCAGAAATCGTGCCTATTGATTTGTGGGCTGACAATGTGAGCTGTGTTGCTACCCCGTGTGGTCGTCTTTCTAATTGAGAAATGGGCTATATTTATGTGACACGTAGACACAGCACTTTGGTTGATGAGTTTGATAGCCCCCACCCCCACCCTCTCTTCCCAAAAGAGAGATTTATGAGCATGTTCCCTTGTGGGCATTAGAGAATGGTTAACAAGATCATTGATAGAGTCGCCTGTAAGAAATGAATGTCTCTTGAGATCAGAAGCCTTTCTGCTATGTTGGTTCAGTGTCTGGAGTATAAGGAGCATTGCAAACCAAAAGTTTATATTAATTTGAACATATTGCCCTCAGTGTATTGAGTGATCATATTTTGATTGATTTTTTTTTATTATTTTTTTTCTTCATTTCCCTATAGAAATTAGCCACGCATTCTGGTATGGATTACGCCATCATGACTGGTGGTGATGTCGCCCCCATGGGGCGAGATGGCGTCACTGCAATGCACAAAGTGTTTGACTGGGCGAACACTAGCAAGCGCGGGTGAGTAACCAAGAGACTGTGTAGAAAGTGAGTGATAAGATTGGGAATTATTCTACACACTGATTTGGGTCTTAAAGGGGTTGTAAGGGCAGAAGGTTTTTTTTTAGCTTAATGCAATTTATGCATTAAGCTAAAAAAAAAAAAACACCACCTGTGTGCAGCAGCCGCCCTCCAGCACCCCCTAATACTTACCTGACCCCCATCTCTCTCCAGCGATGTCCATGAGTTCCTTTGCCATACGGGATTGGCTGAGATACAGCAGCGGCGCCATTGGCTCCTGCTGCTGTCAATCAGTCAGTTAGCCAATCAGGAGAGAGGGGGCGGGGCCGACTCAGGGCTCTGTCTCTGAATGGACACGGAGCTGTGACTCAGCTCGGGTGCTCCCATAGCAAGCTGCTTGCTCTGGGGGCACTCGACAGGAGGGAGGAGCCAGGAGAGCCGAAGAAAGAAATATACAGGAGAAAATGCATATTGACAAGGGGAGTGTAGAGGTGGGCGGAGAGTATACTGACATCACTACTCCACCCACGAGCTCCAGACAACAGACCCACCCGCAGAATCTGCAGTTTTTCGGGTCTCATAACAGACAGAGGGGAGACATTTGATAAGGATACATGCAGGAGGCATGTATATCCTTATAGATAATATAAGATAATGGCAGTAGTTTAGAAAGGATGAGAGTGGGTTTACATCCACTTGAACCTTTTAATTTCCATTCCACTTCACAGGGCAGGCATGTATGAGATGTTTGTTATTTTTAGAGGGGAAAAAAATACTTTACAATCACTTTAACTGACCACATAATAACCCCTGTGCCTGGTTCCTTGTAGCTATGAAACATGTGGAATAATAATTATAAAAAAATACTGTATATTAGTACTGTTGTGTGGTCACACCTCTTTAAATTGCAACAGCTGAAAAGGTCTGAGTCGAGAAAGGGAAAAAAAAAGACCCCTGCTTCCGCTAACCAGGAGAAGGTGTCCTGTGGTAGGATGGGCAGAGACACAACACTGCTTCCATTGACTCCCATTGGTAAATGGCAAGCACAGACCATAATAGTTTGGGAAATTTTAGAGGATCTGCTAAGTTGTATAATAATGGAATCTGGTTAGAGGATGCGGATATCCTACCTGTAGAAATGTTGGTGGTTTACTAGGTGTGAAAAATCCTGAAAGAGAATAAACATAAACTTCCTGGATTTGACTGTTTCACTGGCATTGCCGCACAGAGGAAATAAAATGACTATTCCACCCATAGGAAAGGGGGGGGAGCACCTGTCTTGTCTTTCTGGCCCAAGCAGAAACTTTTCTACCATTTTGTAGTGGCAGGTCGGCTTGGACCTCAGGATATAAACTGTACACAACATTTTCTGAAGCTGGGATATTTGGCTTGTCTCCAAAGTTTAAGCCAAACTCCTAGTTAATAGGGTGCAGGAGAGATCCTGCAGGCCTTCAGAAGAGGGTGTTCGTTTTAAATAAAAAAAATTGCAGAAATGTTTGGGTGTCTGTTTTTAAGTAGGACTTTTAGGCCTCATGTCCGGACATTGGACATTTTTGGGTGTTTTTACAGCTGCTGTTTTTGGCTTTAGATGTGGTGTTTTGTTTTTTGTTTTTTTTCTCTACAGTCAAACTCTCCAGCATGTTATCCTATGTGTCTATACACACACATGGGCTGTTATCAACTGTTTTTGGCTGTAAAAAACAAAACTAGTGGGTTCTGAGTGGAGTAGAACATCAAAAAAAACGCCAATAACCGCTCAAAAATGTGTCTCGCCAGCGTTTTTTTAAAAAAAAAAAAAACATTTTTGATCTCATAAAAAAAGCTATTGCAAAGACACGAAAAACGTGGAAAAACTCACTGCAAAGCTACTGGCGTTTTTAACGTTATTATAACGTCCAGTGGGAATGGGGCCTTAAAGTGGAACAATGAAAAAAGTGTATTAAATCAGATATGATGAAGTCTCTGTCACTAGCTTTAAAGTGGTTGTAAACCTCAGACATGAAATGGGAACAAAGCATATCCCTCTATAGTTTTTTTTTTTTTTTTCTCAATTGGAGCACTAATGCTGGCTATACACTAGACGAAAAATCGGCCGAAATTCAGTCATTTAGACAGTTTGTTCGTTTTTCGGCCAGTTAATTGCCACAAAATCTATAATCGTTTGGACGTTTGAGCCGAAAAAACAAAGGACAAGTTTGGAAATTTTCTGCCGAACGAACGATAAATTGAAAGGTTAATGTGTTTCCCGTCCAAACTGTCTGCACTAGGTATATGTAAAAAAAAACGAACAAAAAATGTTTTTATGGCCACTGAACGATTTATCGGTCATTACATGATGGCACTATCGTTTGCGCTCACGGCCGAGCGTTCGTTTTTCGAAAATGGGTTCGGCCGATTTTTCGTATAGTGTATGGCCAGCATTAGTGATATTTCTGTCTGCTTCTTCATTCCTTTATCAGCATGAGGAAAAAAAGATGACAGGGGAGGGAGCTCCAGCTAATTTACAGCCTCTGCTCTGTTCCTGAGAGCTGTGTGAGGGGGATGAGTTCCCTTCCCTCCAATCAGCTCTCAAATCTCTCCTCACTGAGCTCTGCAGAGTGTAACTTCAGCTCTCTGCCCCCTTTTTTCTGACCGCTCAGAAGCTTTTTAAATTGTGGACTTTGAACAGCTGTAGAGAAGACTGCAGGTAGTACAACTTATGAAGGATGATTTGTTTCATCTGTGGGTATCACCTGAAGCCAGTCACTTCAATGAATATATGTAAGGGTTTACAACCGCTTTAACACAGCAGTTTGTTTTTACCTGTAAGCCCTCCTGTAACATAATTTTTAATACTTGTTGATCTCGCTACTAGACCCATTGATTTCTCACTTATTTAAACTGGGTGACAATGCTGTTTGTGGTGCAGCAGCATTGTCACTTTTTAAACACTGCAGTCTTAGGTAGACGTGTAGTCTTAAAGATGAACTGAAGGCAGCAAATACTCATTCACATTTCCTCCAATGGTCCTGTCACTCGCTGGCGCTGGCACCTTCTGCATGCAGATTTTTGCCCATCTTCATTGACCAGCGTGGGATGGTGTCGGAGGAGGCCACCAATCCAGCATACAGAAGGTTGGACCAGCCACTGTAAGCTGAGCTGTGCATGTGTGGCTCAGTTTACATACTGCGGATCACTGAGAGCAGGCAGGAAGGTGAATTTTTTGCAGAAGGAAAAAAAAAAAAACTTCCTGTTCTCCGTGAATAACAGCAGAACTTTAGTTCCACTTTACATGGACTTTAACCTCCCTGGCGGTATGATTATGTCAGATTTTTGCGTCTCGGAGCGCTACATTGTTTTGCATAGAAATTTGGCATTTTATACTGTAGGCCTGTAATTCTTAGGCATAACTCACTTAAATCTGTCCAAACAAGAGTCTAGTAGACATCCCGGGTATGATAAAAGTTGAAATACGAAATCATAAATTGTATAATAAATAATTATGAAAAATAATAATATAATATAATCAAATTAATTTCCCCACAATTCACTATCGCTCAATTCGGCAAGTGATTCTAGATCACTATCGCTGTTTTCTAGCTGGTCTAAAACCACTTTTGACACTTTTTGGTTGCTATGGACAATCTCAAGTTTCCAGGCAGAAAGAACAGTATATATAATATATAAAAATGCATGCAGGGCACTGGACAAAGCACTAGGGACAAATGGGATGTGAAATGATGTGATGCAGTATTGTAATCTGTAAGATTACAATGTACTGTATGTGTTATGAATTTTGTACTTTTTGAATTTGCAACCGGGCTCCGGCCCCATGCGTCGCTCACAGGGTATGGAGCCTGGCACACAGAGGCATTGGGCGGAGGACACAGCCTGCGGACACAGCGGGGAGACATTGCAGGATCCTGGGGACAAGGTAAGTACACTGCACCAGGATTCTGAGATGCAATCCCAAGTGTGGCTCGGGGTTACCCCTAATGGTACTGAAATTTAACCCCGTGCCACACTCGGGAATACCGCCAGGGAGGTTAAACAAATTTAAAAACGCCACCTCCAACCAACAATTTTTAAGCAGCAATTTAAAAAAAAAAAACTTTAAAAAAAAAAAACTTTTTTTTTTTTTTTTGGGGGGAGGGGGAATGTTTAAACCATATAAATAAAAGTTAATTATTGTAAGCACTCTTAGGTAGTGTTATGCTAGATAGCCTGGTCTGCATGTACATGTGAGGAAAAATATAAATAAATGTACATGTAAAAAAGGAAATTGCTTACTGAATATTATCTTTGCAGGTATTTACCCCATACAGTTATCATTAAAATTGTCTTTTGGCTCTTAGATTGGGCTGGCTGGCCTCCATAGTGTTGTGTACTTGTTGGCACTCCTGACTCGATGAACCCTAATGCTTAGGATTCTTCGGCTGATTCCTGTCTCTCTCTTTTTACAGCCTCTTGCTTTTTGTGGATGAAGCAGATGCTTTCCTAAGGAAGAGAGCAACGGTATGTAATTACTTTGTCATCCAGTTTCATAAATATGGTTTGTCGTGACCTAGATAAACAGATTGCATTTTAGAAATCATTCATGCAGAAGTTCAGAAAATTAGTAAAGGGAATGCATATTTCTTTTTCGTACATCACGGGACACAGAGCGACTTAGTCATTACTAATGGGTTATATAGATTACCTTCAGGTGTTGGCACTGGCCAATTCCAAACCGGAAGTACCCTCCCCTATATAAGCCCCTCCCACCCGGGAGCACCTCAGTTTTTTGCCAGTGTCTAAGGTGTTGGCCAAAGAGTAACATGTGTTTTCACTGGGCTTGCGTACAGGTTCTTTTGGGCCTTAGTAAGCTGTTCCGGATCCCACCAAAAAAGCTTCATAGCTAAACGGTCGGTACCCGGGCCTTGCAGCAGAAGAGCAAGGTTTTGCCTGTAATGCTTCTCTTAGGAGGGCTGGACCCTGGGATCCAGAGCTCTGGTCATACCCACGACCAAGATGTTGTCTGTGCAGGGTGCTATACAGGTCCAGGGGAGTGGAATCCTTGGGAACCCGGTCCCTGAAGGTTTAATTACAATGCCTGCCGTGATAGGTGAAGTTTGGACTTCTATGGACCAAACAAAGTCCTGCGGCAGGGATCAGGTAAGTGGGGGCCCCCAGGAACTTGGTTCTATTGGGGGACCCCCAAGCCTAATTTGTCTTTCTGTCTGTTACCTAACGGTATTCCCGCTAAATATCTGTGTTTGCCTGTAACTACTGAAAATGTAAAATTTTAATAGTAGTCAAGAAAAAAAAAAAAGGGACCACGGTACCTGTGTTAAACCACTAGAGGCCGCTGTAGTCCATTTTTCTTGTCATGTGGATCTTTGGTTTTCTCAAGTCAAAAGATCCAGGCAGCTGGTAAGTTTCTCTGTGGGAATCCACTTCCTCTGCCCTGTTGCTGCGCTCATCCACCGCACAGGCCCTCCGGCAAAAAGGGCCCTGGCTCCTAGTCCCCTGTTTGATTTCGAAAAGGGCGCCAATGGCGCACGGGCGCGCGCGCGGGCACGCGCCTCCTATGAAAAAAAAGGGGCGGGGCGGGTGGATGACGCTCGATGCGCGGCGCTTCTGCGCATGTGCGGGCGTCCCAGCATGGTTAAAAGTCACAGTACAAGTGTCAGCTGGATGCAAACAGAGCTAGCAACAAACAGTGGCACACAGAGGCGGTTGATGCAGGCATCCCCATAGAAAGGCACTTTAGTGGACACCAGCTGGTATATAGCAGCAACTTTGTTAGACTATTACCAGCAAAATTGGTGTATGACGACGGGAATACCTCAGCTTTGTGCTTAAAGGATATGTCGTCCAGACGCTCCGGAAATAGATCTTCCAGGAAGCCAAAGGGGTCTCCATCGGGCTCTGAGGATATTGGGCATGCTTGTACTGCACCAATCTCCCCTGAGAATTCAGAGGTCAGTAGCCGTAGAAACCCCGCAGGAATGCCTGGTGCTGCGGCTGTCCCCAGTCCACCTGCTCCTGTATATATAACAGAGGAGGTTTTATCCTCAACTCTGGGAGGATTGGAAGAGAGATTAACAGCATTGATCGCTGCTTCCCTGTCACAGGAAAAGCGCGTCCGATCTCCGTCTCCTCCTTCAGAGTGCCTGTTAGTGGAGGAACAGCCCCACACAGAGATCGACCTACCTGAAGGGGATCAGGATGAGGTTGATTCAGTTATGGAGGAATCAACAGTGGAAGAACCTTTCTCAGCATCTCAGGCTGAAAGATTATGGGTTCAGTCTCTGACTAATATGGTCCGATCAGCATTTAAAATGCCTCTGGCGGAACCACCATCCACTACGGTTTCCTCACTGGGGTCGCTAAAAGCTCCCCAGGCTGTCTGTTCCTTCCCAATCCACCCTTTATTAGAAGGGCTTATTTACCAGGATTGGGAGCATCCTGATAAAATATTTGCTCCCCCCAAGAGATTTCCGGTGATCTATCCCATGGAGGATAAGTTCATAAGAAAATGGAGGGTCCCTACAGTGGACGCAGCCATCTCTTCTGTTAACAAATCACTGACATGTCCAGTAGATAATGTTCCGATGTTCAAAGACCCAATAGATAAAAAATTGGAGTCTTTACTAAAATCTGCTTTCTCTACAGCAAGCATGGTGACACAACCTGCGGTAGCAGCGATTGGAGTCTGCCAAGCAGTGAAAGATCAGTTCAAACAAGTCTTAAGGGACTTACCAGATCAGCAGGCTCTTGCCCTAGCTGACCTGCCTAGAGCCTTGTGTTTTGCGGTGGACGCCATAAAGGATACAATCCAACAGGCCTCCCGCTTTACGCTGTCTATAGTACATATGCGTAGGCTTCTGTGGCTCAAAAACTGGTCTGCTGAAGCTCCCTGTAAAAAACTGCTGGTTAGCTTCCCATTTCATGGAGAACGCTTATTTGGAGAAGATCTGGACAAATATATCCAGAAAATTTCTGCCGGTAAAAGTTCACTCTTACCGGTTAAGAACAAGGGTAGAAGTCCTTCTTTTAAGAGGCCTACTTCTCCAGTCCCTGGCACATCGGCTGTGAAACAGTTCCGACGGCCTCCGCGGTCAAATCCAGGGGGCAGAAATCAGGGACAATCACAGGGTAACAAGAAACCCTGGGTCAAGAGAGGTACAAAACCTCCCCCTAAGTCATGAAGGGTTGCCCCCACTCAGTCGGGTGAGGGGAAGACTTCAGTTGTTCATAGAGACCTGGCGGGACACCATCAGAGATGGGTGATCTCCGCAGTAAGTCTGGGATACAGGCTGGAGTTAAAAGACATTCCTCCTGCCCATTTTATAAGGTCAAACGTGCCAAGCGATCCCCAGAAGAGTGGATCCCTCCTTCTGGCACTAGAGCAACTATTGCCCCAAGGGTAATCATGAAGGTTCCCTTGAAAGAAAACGGGTTCGGGTTTTACTCGAACCTTGTCACAGTCCCCAAACCAAATGGGGACATGAGGCCCATATTAAATATAAAAGGGCTAAACAAGTTCCTACATATCAGGACTTTTTCGGATGGAGTCGATCCGATCGGTGGCCACCGCCCTACACGGGCAGGAATGGTTAGCTTCGATCGACATAAGGGATGCTTATTTGCATATTCCCATCTGTCCGGCCCACCAGAAATTTCTACGCCTTGCAGTAGAAGGGCGCCATTTTCAGTTCAGAGCCTTACCTTTCGGTCTGGCCACGGCACCACGAGTGTTCACAAAAATTCTGGCCCTACGATTGGCCAAACTAGGAACACAAGGTGTAACGATAATGGCATATCTAGACGACTTGTTGCTGATAGACCACTCAGTGAAAAAAACTAGAAGTGGTCGTTCACAAGATAATCAAGTATCTGGAATCTCACGGTTGCATTATCAACCGAGACAAGTCAGCCCTAAAACCAGTCAAAAGCCTGGAATACTTGGGGGCTAAGACTGGATTCAAATCAGAGAAAGATTTTCTTACCTCCAGAGAAGGTGTCGTCTTTTAAAGATTTGACCCACTTAGTGGGTACAAAAAAGAAAAACCATCCATACGCCTGTGTATAAGGCTGCTGGGAAAAATGGTGGCTTCATTCGAAGCGGTACCCTACGGTCAATTCCATTCAAGGAACTTGCAGAGGGCCATACTGTCAGCCTGGAACAAAAAAGTTCAGGCTTTAGACTTACCAATGTCCCTGTCCCCTTCCGTTCGCAAGAGCCTCCATTGGTGGTTGGTGCCCCAGAATCTGGGAAGGGAAACCCTTCAGTCCGGTTTCTTGGAAGGTGGTCACTACAGTTGCCAGCCTCATAGGCTGGGGGGCAGTACTGGAGCAATGGTCTCTCCAGGGCAAGTGGTCAGAAGCAGATAAGGCCCTGCCCACCAATCTCTTAGAGATACGAGCAGCCCGGTATGCCCTAGTAGCATGGACATCCAAACTCCAAGGGTCACCTGTCAGAATTCAATCAGACAATGCCACAGCAGTGGCATATATCAATCTCCAGGGTGGCACCAGGAGTCGTGCAGCCCAGAGGGAAGCGAATTGCATCCTGGAATGGGCAGAAAGGTATGTCACAGCCATATCCGCGGTTTTTATCCTAGGAGTGGAAAATTGGAGAGCAGACTTTTTAAGTCGCCAGCAATTATGCCCGGGGGAATGGTCTCTTCACCCCGAGGTTTTCCAGGCAATATGCCAGTGGTGGGGAACACCGGATGTAGATCTGCTAGCATCCAGATTCAACGCAAAGGTGGACAGATTTGTGTCTCGCACAAAGGATCCCCTAGCTTGCGGTTCGGATGCCCTAGTGTTCCCTTGGGATCAGTTCAAGCTGATATATGCATTCCCACCGCGATTAATCCGCAGAATCAGGGTAGAAAAGAAACCAGTGATTCTGGTGGCTCCAGCGTGGCCCCGAAGGGCATGGTACGCGGAGATTGTAAAAATGTCAGTGGGAAGTCCTTGGACCCTCCCACATCGTCCGGACCTGCTTTCGCAAGGACCGATATACTACCCTTCCTTACCAGCCCTAGGTTTGACGGCCTGGCTATAGAAGCCCACATTCTAAAAAAGAGAGGGCTCTCTAATCCTGTGGTATCTACCATGATCAATGCCAGGAAGCCGGTATCCAGGCAGATCTATTATAGGATCTAGAAGGCGTACATCACGTGGGGTGAGGCCAGGAAATGGCATCCACGTAAGTACGTAATAGGTAGGATTCTGGACTTCCTACAGTGGGCTGTACATAGGAAGCTTGCCTTGAGTACTATCAAGGGTCAGACGGCCTTGTCAATATTTTTTTCAAAGGCCCTTGGCTTTGCATTCATTAATCAAAGCTTTCATACAAGGAGTGATGCCCTCCGGTTAGTATTCCCATATGTCCATGGGACTTAAACCTGGTTCTGTCGGTTCTACAGAAACAACCATTTGAACCATTGCGGCACATTTTCTTGGTTCTTTTCACCAGGAAATTGATTTTCTTAGTAGCCATTTGTTCGGCTAAAAGAGTATCGGAATTAGCCGCCTTGTCCTGTAAGGAGCCATATCTGGTTATCCATAAGGACAGAGTAGTGTTACGTCCTCATCCAGCCTTCTTCCTAAGGTGGTATCGAGGTTCCATTTGAACCAAGATGTGGTTCTTCCTTCCTTTTCCCCAAACCTAGTTCGGTAGAGGAGAAGTTATTGCATTCTTTGGATGTAGTAAGAGCAGTTAAAGCTTATCTTAAAGCCACTGCTCAGATTCGTAGAACGGATACTTTGTTTGTTCTGCCGGAAGGCCCCAGAAAGGGTCAGGCAGCATCAAAAATCTACTTTAGCCAAGTGGATTCGACAGGTCATAATACAAGCCTATGGCTTGAGAAAGAGACCGCCTCCGTTCAAAGTTAGGGCGCACTCAACAAGAGCAGTTGGAACTTCATGGGCAGTGCATCACCAGGCCTCCCTGGCTCAAGTATGTAAGGCCGCAACATGGTCTTCGGTACACACGTTTACTAGATTATACCAGGTAGACGTTAGTCAGGAGGATGTCGCCTTTGGGCGCAGTGTGTTGCAGGCCGCAAAAGATCCTCATGCCTGATGGCGCCCAGCTTATGTATCCCTCCCCTCATTTGGCATTGCTTTGGGACGTCCCATTAGTAATGACTAAGTCGCTCTGTGTCCCGTGATGTACGAAAAAGAAAAAGGGATTTTTATAACAGCTTACCTGTAAAATCCTTTTCTTGGAGTACATCACGGGACACAGAGCTCCCACCCCTCTTTTTGGGACACTTATTGCTTGGCTACAAAACTGAGGTGCTCCCGGGTGGGAGGGGCTTATATAGGGGAGGGTACTTCCGGTTTGGAATTGGCCAGTGCCAACACCTGAAGGTAATCTATATAACCCATTAGTAATGACTAAGTCGCTCTGTGTCCCGTGATGTACTCCAAGAAAAGGATTTTACAGGTAAGCTGTTATAAAAATCCCTTTTTTTATGTATTTATGTAGTAATGTTCAGTACTAAAATGTCATGGCTTTTTTCAGATAAATATGAAATATTATTGAATTCTTCCATTTCTTTCAAAAAGCAAGCACTTTGATGTAAGATAATGCTCCATCTTTGTGCAGGCTATTGACTTAAACCTCAGAGAGATCAGATTGCACACACTCCTGAAAAACTCAGGAAGGGTAACACGCCCTTCTTCGCTGCTAGCAGAGGATGTTATTTAATAGATGGCTGTGCTAAAATTGACCTTATCGTATAATATTTTTCCTACAGGCTTCCCACAAATGTTTTAGCTAACAGAAAGGCTTACTTAACCACTTAAGCCCCGGACCATTTAGGACCAGGCCTGTTTTTGGGATTCGGCACTGCGCTGCTTTAACTGTAAATTGTGCGGACATGCAATGTTGTACCCAAATGAAATTTGCGTCCTTTTCTTCCCACAAGTAGAGCTTTCTTTTAATGGTATTTGATTGCCTCTGTGATTTTTATTTTTTGCGATATAAACAGAAAAAGACCGAAAATTTTGAAAAAAAATGATATTTTCTACTTTTTGTTATAAGAAAAATCGAATAAACTCAATTTTAGTCATACATTTAGGCCAAAATGTTTTCAGCCACATGTCTTTAGTAAAAAAAATGTCAATAAGCATATATTTATTGGTTTGCGCAAAAGTTATAGCGTTTACAAACTAGGGTACATTTTCTGAAATTTACACAGCTTTAAATTTATGACTGCCTATCTCATTTCTTGAGGTGCTAAAATGGCAGGGCAGTACAAACCCCCCCAAATGACCCCATTTTGGAAAGTAGACACCCCAAGGAAATTGCTGAGAGGCATGTTGAGCCCATTGAATATTTATTTTTTTTGTGATTGAATAATGACAAAAAAAAAAAAAAAATTACAAAAAGTTGTCACTAAATGATATATTGCTCACACATGCCATGGTTATATGTGGAATTGCACCCCAAAATACATTCTGTTGCTTCTCCTGAGTACGGGGATACCACATGTGTGGGACTTTTTAGGAGCCTAGCCACGTACGGGACCCCGGAAACCAAGCACCGCCTTCAGGATTTCTAAGGGCGCAAATTTTTGATTTCACTCCTCACTACCTATCACAGTTTTGAAGGCCATAAAATGGCAAGATGGCACAAAACCCCCCCAAATGACCCAATTTTGGAAAGTAGACACCCCAAGCTATTTGCTGAGAGGCATGTTGACCCCATTGAATATTTTTTTTTTTGCCACAAGTTGCGGGAATATGACAAACTTTTTTTTTTTTGCACAAAGTTTTCACTAAATGATATATTGCTCACACATGCCATGGGCATATGTGAAATTACACCCCAAAATACATTCTGCTGCTTCTCCTGAGTACGGGGATACCACATGTGTGGGACTTTTTGGGAGCCTAGCCGCGTACGGGACCCCAAAAACCAAGCACCGCCTTCAAGGTTTCTAAGGGCATACATTTTTGATTTCACTCCTCACTACCTATCACAGTTTTGAAGGCCATAAAATGGCAAGATGGCACAAAACCCCCCCAAATGACCCCATTTTGGAAAGTAGACACCCCAAGCTATTTGCTGAGAGGCATGTTGACCCCATTGAATATTTTTTTTTTTTGTCCCAAATGATTGAATAATGACAAAAAGAAAAAAAAATGTACAAAAAGTTGTCACTAAATGATATATTGCTCACACATGCCATGGTTATATGTGGAATTGCACCCCAAAATACATTCTGCTGCTTTTCCTGAGTACGGGGATACCACATGTGTGGGACTTTTTGGGAGCCTAGCCGCGTACAGGGCCCCAAAAACCAAGCAGTGCGAACGCTGCAGTTATGTGTGTTGTGTTTGGTAAGTGACAGTGATCGATCGATACTGCACTTGGGTGGGCTGGGCTGGGCGGAGGGGCTAAACGCAGGCGCTAGCAGGTATCTGGGCTGATCCCGCTAACACTGCGTTTTTGGGAACCCTAAACCGCTGGGGATGCTAGTATAGATCTGATCAGATACTATACCACTAAGGGGGGTGTATGCTTTGCGCGTGGGTGTTAGCGTTACTGGCACTAACCTAACACTGCCTGGGGCGACGCAGACCCTCTCTGGCGCTAAAACCTAATTGATCTCACCCGCCGGGCGATCAGGGGGGTTAAACCTTTATTGGGTTATATACGGCGGGTGCCCTGATGCTATAAAAAGCAAACTAATCAACCAGCGTCACCCGTAACCTTTATATGGTGATCACTGGTGAAAGGGTTAACTAGGGGCAATCAGGGGGTTAAAACCTTTATTTGGTTAAATATGGGGGTACCTGACACTATATAAAAACCTGACGGGTAACCTTAATAACTAAATAACTTACTGGCTAACCAGTGACACCAGTGACGCTTATACGGCGATCACTGGTGAAAAGGGTTAACTCTAGGGGCAATCAGGGGGTTAAAATAATATATGGGGGTACCTGACACTAATAAAAACCTGCGGCGAACCTAAAAAAAAATAACTGCCTATCTAAAACACCAGCGACACGAATACAGCGATCGGAAAAACAATCGCTTAGTGACGCTGAAGTTAGGGGGTGAAAGGGTTACCTGGGGGGTGATCAAGGGGTTAAACCTTTATTAGGGGGGTTAGGGGGCTACCCTGGACCTAAAGGGGCCTAATCCTAACTGCCCTGCAACTTTTTACAATCACAGATGACACTAAATGCAGTGATCAGTAAAATAAATGATCACTGCAATCAGTGACACTGTGATTGGGGGCTTTGGGGTGACCTGGGGGGTGATCTGGGGGTGATTTGTGTGCCTATGTGTACCTACGTGTCAGTGGACTGTTGGTGCACTAACCTGTGTCTTCTCTCCTCGGCGCTGCGGACGAAAAGACCGCGGCGAGGGAGATGACATCACTTCCTCCAGCCTGTGTTTACATTTCAGGCAGAAGGAAGCAATTTCATTCGCCGGGAGCGATCGCGAGGGGGGGGGGGCGGAATCGAGCGGCCGCCCCCTCATGCCTGATCGCTCCCGAACACTTAACGGCCGCTCACTGCAGTGAAGGGGGGTCCGGATGGACCCCCCAACTGCACAAAGGCGATCACGTAGATCTACGTGATTCTGCCTGTCGGTGCCATTCTGCCGACGTAAATCGGCGGTGGGCGGTCGTTAAGTGGTTAAAGTGGTTGTAAACCCCATTCATGAAATCTGACCTAGGCACATATATTTGTAATGTTTACCTATCTCTCTCCAAAGCTCTAAGTCCCATGTCTTTCTGCTGCTCCTTTCCTCTGTTATCAGCATGATAACTTCTGACAGGTTCTCCGACACGGGAGATAAAAGCAGCTGGAAATTTGTGTTGGGGAGGGGACTTGGAGATAGATAAGCAAAGAATTGGTCTATTCATAATACCTCTCTGCAAGTTTCTTCGTTCCTATGCCTATGTGGAGGGGGTGTGCGTGCCTTTCCTCCAATCAGCTCTCACACCGTGTACGCCCAGGCTCCACACCCACTGCTGAATGAGGAAATAAAATTTGTACCACAATATGCACTTTCTAAAGAGTGTAGAAAGCTGAAGACCGCAGATAAACAAGTAAAATGATTTGTTTCATCTCTGTGTATTATCTGAGGCTGTTTACTTCACTAGGTATATGTAAAGGGTTTATATCCACTCTAACTTACAGTGGGTATAGAAAAGAATCGCCCCCTTTAAAATAATATTTCTCTTATCGTCCATGGACTGACACAGCTGGATACTGTAAACGTGTGGGTATATGTCCCTGCTCGCAGGAGAAGATCTAGGCAGAATGTTGGATGTTAAAACATTCTAGAACAAATCAGAGCTGAACAGCCCCGCCCAGGGGGGCGGTCCCTCCGGACATTACCCTCCCACCTGCAGCTAGCAGACCTCAGTTTTTTTCTGCCTAGCAGAAGGAGTAGACGTGGCTCTCTCAGGAGCCAGTCGCCTGGAAGATTTTACTTTTAAATTTTATTCCTTTTTGGGAATTTAATTTTTGAGACCTTCAATCAACTGTCGGCTGGGCAACAGGTTGGGTACACTGGTATCCTCGTAGTCTTCCCTGTCCGACCATCGAGCGTGCTGATCCTCGCCTTGTGTGCGTGAGACTCAGTTCACAACATACCCCATGACTCCAGGGGTGGCCGGGTTGCTTTCATGCTCCTGCGGTCCTCTCAAGATTGAACAGTACTTGACTGACTGTATCTCTCGCGGTGGACCGGGCCGACAGCTACGCAGTACGACTCTGTGATAGGTCTGTCTGAAACAAGCCAGTGGGTCCCTGAAAGGGATGGGTAAGTAGTCTCTCCTACTGCAGGTGAGTACATGCTGGCTGTGTTTCTGTGTGTGGGGGTTTCTCCCTGTCTCCCCCCTGTTATGCTGCTCTCTGCACCCTGTACTGGTGCTGTGCTGTGGGGTGCTTGGGGGTCACTCTGGCCTGGCTGGGCGCTCATGTCTGCAGTTTTTTCTGGTGTGTGAGGTGATTATTGTGTGCGCCATTGGCGCGCATTAGAGCTTTGAATTTCGCGCTCGGTGGCCATCTTGGCGTTCAGTGGCGCAGTTATAGCTGCGGCCGGCGGCCATTTTCTTGTGGCCGCCGCGCATTTATTTCTGGCGGCGGCGCGAATCCCCTCACAATCTCCTCACAAACTGAGCGGTCCTTAAGGGTTGGTGGGTCCTCCCGGGTATCCCCTCCTCAGCGTAGCCAGTGGGTGGACTGTATATTCACTGTATAGTGTATAAGGTCTCAGAGAGTGGCATTTATGGAGTCTGATACACCTGCTCTCCACACTTGTCTGGGGCAACTGGCAGTGCTGCACAGTTAAACATGTTCATATGTTTCCTGCACCTGCGGTCCTTATGGACCAGTTGTCAGCAGTCCTGGAATAATTCCTGTCAGAATGGAAGCGGTGTGCGAGCAAAAGGAGCTATAAGCCCCCTCCCCCCACAAAAATCTTTACTGAAGGGGTGCTATGAGTCAGATATGGGCCTAGCTACTATGCTCAGGACCCGACCTCTGAATATTTAATGTTTATGAACAGGACATTCCCTTGTGAGGAAGACTCCAGTTCTGTGTCAGTGAATGACAGGGCGCTTGTAAGTGATCTCATTGATGTGAGAAACACTCTCAGGCTGGAATTGCTGTGACAAGCTTTTCTTTTACACAGTTTCCTCACTGTTTTCCTCGCACTGCCTCAAGAGCAGCATGGATGAGGGAGGACTTTATTCATTTATGTATCTAGTCCCTGTGAGCCTTATGTGTGATACCTGAGGTAACCTTTCCCGCCATTTCCTGGGGAATGATTTGAGCTCTGACAGACACACGGTCTGAGGATCAGAGGTTACCTGTTACCTGCATGCTGCTTCAGCAGCACAGTCAAGCAGGTTGGAATGATACAGAGAAGATTATGCGCCTCTGCGCCATAATTTAACTCATCCTATATCTCTACACTGCATACATTCACAGTGTATGTATGTGTTATTGGTCTCTGTGTCTGCGTGGCTGTCCCCACGTTCCAATGCTGTGTTTCAGTGCCATACATGATATAAACGTACAAAATATGTTTATGCACGACTCCAGATACATTCACAGTATATGTATGTATTATACTCTCTGGGTTGGCGGGGGCTCCGGTGTCCTCCCGCACTCTCATGGTATGTGCGCTTCAGCTCTCTGCACAGTATAGACACGTTCAATATGTTTATTGCACATATTATACATGTTTACAGTATGGGTATACTGTTTGCGTGGGGTTCCTCCGGGTACTCCGGTTTCCCCCCACGCTCCAATGGAAATGCACAGCATAAACATGTGCAATATGTTGATTCACATGCTATCATTCCTACACGGTATCTGTGTGCTGTCTGCGTGGAGTTCTTCCGAGTGTTCCGGTTTCCTCCCACGCGCTGACGGTATGTGCGCCTTTGGCCTTCTGCACAGTTAAACATGTTCAATGTTTATCACGCATGCTATAATACCTACACGGTATGTGTAGGCAGTCTGTGTGGTTTTCCTTCGGGTACTCCGGTTTCCTCCCACACTCCATTGGTATGGGCGCTTCGGCGCTATGCACAGTCTAAATTTGTGCGATTGGATATCCACATACTAACATACCTACCCGGTATGTCTTTGCACTCTGCATGGGTTTCCGCCCACGCTACATGACATGCATGCCTTTGGTGCAATACACAATGTAAACATACACATTATGTTTATACACTACACTAAATACATTCACAGTAGTTGTAGGTATTGCATTCTCTGAGTATGCGTGGGGTACTTCAGTACCTCCCACGCGCCAACGGTGTGCGCGCCTTCGGTGCTATGCACACATGAGCTTGTGCAAAATGTTTAGCACACACACTATAATACCTACACGGTATGCGTATGCAGTCTACGTGGGTTTCTGCCCACGCTACATGACATGCATGCCTTTGGTGCAATACACGGTGTAAACATACACATTATGTCTATACACTACACTAAATACATTTACAGTAGCTGTAGGTATTGCATTCTCTGAGCATGCGTGGGGTACTTCGGTTCCTCCCACGCGCCAACAGTGTGCGCGCCTTCGGTGCTATGCACACATGGGCTTGTGCAAAATGTTTAGCACACATACTATAATACCATACACGGTATGCGCATGCAGTCTGCATGGGTTTCATCCGGGTGCTCAGGTTTCTCCCCTGCGTTCCAATGGTGTGTGCATTCTCCGCGCTATGCACAGTATAAACATGTGCAATTTGTTTATTCGCAGGCTAACATACCTACACGGTTGTGTACGCAATCTGCGTGGCTGGTTTACGTCCAGGCCCCGATGATGTGCGCGCCTTCGTCTCTGGCACAGTATATACGTGTTTAATAGGTTTATCCACAAATACTAAACGACATACGCCGTATGTGGTGGTATTATGCTCTTTGTGGCTGGGTGGGTTTCCTCCCACACTCTCCATTTGTGCGTTTGACGCAATACATAGTATAAACTATGTGTTTGCACAATCGGCACCTATCCATGTGTAGCTGCTGGATGGAGCATTCTCACAAGGATCCCTGGTTTCAGGGGTATCACTTTCCACCTGCTTTCAGTGGTGATCAGAAGCGCTGGCTTGGACTGTGTTCGCCAGGTTGGGGTTAGCGTTACGCCCGTTAGTGGCTGCGTCTGACATTTTTTATAGCTCAATGACTGGGCAAAAGCCTCTGCTTCATCCATCAGTCGTCTAGCAGGTGCACTACAACTGCTTTAGCCTTTAGGGTCTCTGTGCCCGGGGTGGGTTTGCGCCACCTGTGGAGGCTGAGGTACTAGTCCTCTGACCGAGTTTCTAGGGAAGTTCCGTCAAGTTGCCTTTATTGGCCAACATTTAAACTACCCTGTACACTGGGGCCTCCCTTCTCCGATACATTGCGGAGTCTCTTTGGGATTTTCATACATCTCGCTGCAAGACGGTCCTGTCGGCCGTGTGCATTGCAGGCAAAGGGTCCTTGCATCCGGAGGTGTTTCCACCTTCTTTACCGGAGGTGGGGCACCGGAAGTGGACCTTGTGGCCTTTCGACTCACTCACAAGGTGGCAAGATCGTGGTCAGGTCCAGGGACCCCTGGGCGGACGCGTCAGACGCGTTGGAAGCCCGTGGGGGCAGTATCACCTGATATATGCTTACCCTCCGCTACTGTTGTTGCCTCGCCGGCTTCGCAGAGTAGGGGCTGAGGCCATTCCAGTGCTCCGGAACGGCGACATTGGTACGCCGATCTACTTCGGCTAGTCGCAGACATTCCTGGCGACGGCCTATTGGGGTGGACCTTCTGTCTCATGATCCCATACTTCATCCTGCTTTACAGTCCTTGGCTTTAATGGCATGGCTGTTTAAAACCAGGTGCTGAAGGACCGAGTTCTCTCGTATTTGGTCATCTCTTCTATGTTGTTGACACGGGAATCTTCCTCCAGAAAGATATCTCACCGTACCTGGAAGGCTTACATCGCTATGTGCGAGGAACTTGAGTGGCATCCTCGGATGTATTCCGTTCCTAGGATTTTGCTGTTCTTACAGCGTGGTGTGACCCAAAAGCTGGCCTTGCATACCTTTTTTTGAGGGTCGGATTTCGGCCCGGGCTGTCTTTTTCAACGACTGCTACCGGGCCATTCCTTGATTAGCACCTTTTGTGCAGGGGGTTCGCCATGTGATCCCCCCCTGTCAAGCCTCCTCTCCCTACTTGGGATCTGATTTTGATGCATCTCTGTTCTCCAAGAACATCCCTTTGAGAATATCAGAGAGATTCCTCTCTTGACCTTGTCCCGGAAGTTGGCCTTAGTGGCCATTGCTTTGGTTAGACGGGTGTCTGAGTTGGCGGCCTTGTCCGGCAGGTCGCCTTACTTGGTCCTCCATAAGGATATGTTGGTGTTGCGCCCACGACAATCCTTCTTTTCTAAGGATGGTCTTGGCCTTTCACCTTAAGAAGGACATTGTTCTTCCGTCCTTGTGTCCTCACCCATCGCATCCCTGAGAGTTTGCGCTTCATACATTAAGATGGGTACAAGCCTTACGAGTGTACCTGTTTGCTACTGTTTCCATTCGGAAATCTGTGTCTGGTCCAAAACAGGGCCGAGTGGTGTCGTCTGCCACCGTCTTTAGGTGGATCAGGCAGACCGTCATACAGGCCTATGCCCTTAAGGGGCGGGCGCCTCCCTTACCGGTTGTGGCGCATTCCACCACGGCAATTGGTGCTTCCCGGGCCTTCCGACATAAAGCGTCGGTTGCACAAGTGTGCAAGGCGACGACCTGGTCGTCCGTTCATACCTTTTCAAGATTTTATAAGGTTGGTGTGGCTGCATCTTCGGATGCTCCCTTCGGCCGCAAAGCATTGCAGGCCGCTGTTTAATGTCGCAACTCCTCCATTGAGGAGCTCTGCTTGTTTGGAGTGAAGTTTTGGTTGTTCCTTTGCTACCGCTCCCACCCTTCTGATACTGCTTTGGGACGTCCCACACGTTTACAGTATCCAGCTGTGTCAGTCCATGGACGATAAGAGAAAATAGGATTTTTGTACTCACCATAAAATCCCATTTCTCTGACGTCCATGGACTGACACAGCACCCACCCTTCCTTTTAAGGTTTGTACTGCTTTGTTACGAACTGAGGTCTGCTAGCTGCAGGTGGGAGGGTAATGTCCGGAGGGACCGCCCCCCTGGGCGGGGCTGTTCAGCTCTGGTTTGTTCTAGAATGTTTCTAACATCTAACATTCTGCCTAGATCTTCTCCTGCGAGCAGGGACGTATACCCACACGTTTACAGTATCCAGCTGTGTCAGTCCATGGACGTCAGAGAAATGGATTTTACGGTGAGTACAAAAATCCTATTATTGTTGCTTTGCAGCTGAAAATGAAGACGCAATTTTTGTTTTGTCCAGCTGTATTTACTAGTGCAACTTATAACATGCAAGTGAAAGATATAACACCAACGCCATCAAATTTAACTGAACTTGAGCAGTTCTGCAAAGAAGAGTGGGCAAATATTGCAAAGTCTAGCAAAGTTAGTAGAGACAAATCCCAACAGGCTAAAGCCTCTAATTAAAGCAAAAGGTAGCTCAACAAATTACTGACACAGGGGGTGATCCTTTTTTCTAACTCGGTAATTCTGTTTTTTATTTTCTGACATGTTGGTGTTGTATCTTTCACTTGGTTGTTTTAAGTTGCACCAGTAAAAACAGCTGGACAAAACAAAAACACCAAAGAAAAACTGAGTTGGAACAAAGGATCACCCCTTTGCTTTAATTACAGTCTTTAGTCTGTTGGGATATGTGTCTACTACTTTTGCACATGTAGACCTTGCAGTATTTGCCCATTCTTTGCAGAACTGCTCAAGTTCAGTTAAATTTGATGGTGTTGATGTTATATCTTTCACTTGGATGTTATAAGTTGCACTAGTAAATTCAGCTGGATAAAACAAAAACTGTGTCTGTCTTCAGTTCATCCTGCAAAGCAACAAAATGTGATTATTTTAAAGGGGGGGGTGATTTTTTATTTATTTTTTACACCCACTGTGTTTTGAGAATTCAATAATGCAAGCTAATACCCCTGTGGATCCTTGCGACTACTCTTCCAGGCAAGCTAAGCCATTCTAAACCACAGCTACTACAAAATTGCCAATTTTTATTGTTATACATAAATGGGAATGTGCCCCGATACTTTTTAAATGTGCTTGATGATTCCCTATAACTTCACACAAAAAATTGTCTGCCTTCTTTCTGAGTTCATTCCATCGAGAAAGCAAAGACAAATCGCTACAGTGTGGGTAGGCATTTTAGACAGGGTTACAGTGTCTGTATCTGTACATACTATCCTGGTCTTCTCACTTTCATGAGCAAATTGCAGGATACCAGCTAAATAAAGACAGATGTGACTGGACATATGTCTCCTTTACTTTGTTTTCAGGAGAAAATCAGTGAAGACCTGAGAGCAACACTAAATGCCTTTCTCTACAGGACTGGAGAGCAGAGTAACAAGTAAGTCATGAGCTGGTCCTGTGCTACAGTGTATACTACAGACTGTAAAATGACTTTGTGTGAAGTGTGTATGTCGAGGGCCATTCCTAGTCTAGGAGGAACAGTCACTAGCAGGAACATCTAGTTCTGTACAGAGTACCACCATCAGTTGTGGGAGGCACATAATCCTTCTGAGACAATGGGTGCTTTGGCCAAATTTTCTTCTATACCTGTTTATCTCCCATGATAGCACCACATTGATAGATTATCATTTCTTGTTAGAGGAGGCTGTTTAACCCTGTAATTGTCTGGGAAAGAAACTCCATAATGACAGTTTCTTTGAGACCGTCATGGGCACATCTATTAAAACACTGATGTGAGAAGGTTGATTTGAACGCACAGCTGCTTACTAGAGCAATTGTGGGTTTAGCAGAGATGTGAGGAGTGGCTGTTTATTGATGACTCCTGCATTGAATTGCTTAGTTAAGGGTACGCTCGTGATCCAGGTGACTTGGGACCAGATGATGAGATCGGGGACTGTTCTGATCTCCACCTGCCATACGCTGGTTTTTTTTCAGACTCTTGGGGCTCGGTTCACAAAGCTGCTTTTTTGTTCTGTTGTTCAGTTAGTTTTTCATTGAATACTGCACCTTATGTAGCTCTTGGATCTCTGTTCACAAAGGTGCATACCATGCTTTATCTGCCTTGCTCTATATTTCACCACTGCTTGTGATGATCTAACTCACTCAGCATTATTTTATCAGCCCCTAAGGGCTGGTTCACACCACAAAAGGGCAGTCCGGGTGCGTTCCGGGTGCATTTCTGCAAGTTTTTTTATGTTTGTGTTCTTTTTTCCCCTCAAGGGAAATCGCGTTAATATAGTGCCTGTCCTAATCAATGTGACTCAGCAGAGTGGAAAAGGTTCCTGTACTGCTTTGATGCAACAATAATACAATTGCAGCGTGTTTCAAAAAAGCCGCAAAGAGTGCATTGTCTGTGCGGGTTGCTGCACGTTTGGAACCTTGCAGATGCGAATGCAGCCTAATTATTGCTGGCACCCCAATAACCGTTCATGGTCGCGTGTTTTGCACCATGTTAGTCAGCAAAACGCGCTACAATCTTGCCATATGGCACACTAGAAAAACATGCGAGACTCCACAACTGAAAAGGCTCTTAAGCTATTTTGGGACATTTGTCATGTGAAGTGAACGACGTGCGTTTACGTTTGAAAAGATGCGCAAAAATAACCCTGCATGTCAATCCGTGATTCTGCTACACTCGGGTGTGAATAAAACACTTTTGGGAGGAGGCAGCAAGGATGACCTGGGAGGGGAGGCGAGAGTTCAATTTTTTTTTTTTTTTTACCAAAGTCGCATAGGGATCTTTTATCTAATCCCGATGTGACTTCTGTGAGTTAACATAGACGTCTGTGGGGCTGAAATCGCAGAGCACCATTAAAAACAATGATTTTTTTTTATTCTAGAAAGCGTCCGGCAATAAGATGTTTTCTAGGAGTCTCTCCCATTGGTTATCTCGGGTGTTTCCTTGAGCTTGTTACTTGTGAATTTATTGAGGACTTTTCAAAGCAGCAGGAAGATAACCATAAATTCAAGAGGAATGATATGAGAGGCCATGTGGAGAGATTGACTCAGCAGCAAAGTTGGGCATTTATTTATTACTGCGTCTGAAGCAAGAACATTCTGTGTTTGTCATAACAGCAATCCGATTCTCCCTTGCCATCATTGTGCATTGAGAGAATGTAAAGTAGAAACGGATTGGTTGCTTTGTACTTTAATTAATCAGCTCCTTTGTTAGTATTTTTAAAGCTTGCCAGACATGCTACAGTCTGATTATACAACCTCTGTTAGATTTGTAAAAACTATATAGTGAGGCTCTACAACGGCTTATTCAGTTGGTATCCCATGGGGCAGACACTTGCACTACATGCATTTCATGCACAATTATTAAGAAGTTCGTATTCTGACCTTACCATTATTTCTATACATGTTTTCAAAATCTAAACCATTTTATTCTAAATGTTTATTGGTTGTAAGTTTATGGTGAGCTATCATTTTTTTCGTCAGTGTGCGGGCATAAATGTTTCGTAACTTTTAATAAAGTACAAATAAAGGCTTCTGTACAATCTCTAAACAAGGGCCAAATGAAGTAATGTGATGCACAAGCCACGTTAATTAAGCAAAAAAATGTTTCTTGATCTTCGTTAACTGAGCAAAATCCCCCCCCCCCCCCCCCCCCGGCCATTGTAGATCACAGTGGGAGGGTGTCAGCAGCAGATGCAGTGTTGCCAATCTAAAAAGAGGCAGGCAGGGCTAGGTGTGGACAGGTGCTGATTGACAAACTTCAGGCTTGTAAATCTGCTGCGACAATGCTAATGAGTGGCAACTCGGCTCTTAGAGAAAGAGCAGTGCAGGAGCATTGCCACCCCATCAAGGGATGCAGCATTATGTGTACTGTACTGCACTGCACTTGCAGGCTGAACAGGTGTTTGTATAACTTGCAGAGGGATTAAAAGTGTAGATACCGTTCTAATTACCGTATATACTTGAGTATAAGCCAACCCGAATATAAGCCGAGGCACCTAATTTTACAACAAAAAACTGGGAAATCTTATTGACTCGAGGATAAGCCTAGGGTGGGAAATGCAGCAGCTACTGTAAGTGGAAAAGAGGCTCAACAATGCCCATTTGCAGCCTTATGTACCTTTTGATCTCCCGCTGTGTCATGCAACTGCAGTCGGCGGCCCTCCACGGCCGTCCACTGTAAAAAGCCCCGCCTCCTCCTCGTCCGTGATAGACGGAACACTGATTCGGTTTCCCAGTATTGTTATCAGTGTTCCGTCTATCACGAACGAGGAGGCGTGGTGGGGCTTTGTTACAGTGGATAGCTGCCGAACAGTTAAGACTGACACAGCGGGAGACCCTCACTGGAGTATAAACCGAGGGGGGATTTTTCAGCATAAAAAAAGTCCTGAGAAAGTCGGCTTATACTAGAGTACATACGGTAAGTGCTGCAGCACATGCGTTTGTCTTATTGGGAAGCCATATTTCTAGTTTGGGGTGTGCATAATTATTAGGCAGCTTTTATTAAACCAGATAAAATGGGTCAGAAAAATCTAATTGTAAAACACCCTTCAGAAAGATACAGTACTCTTTGAAGTAACTAAACTATTGAGGTGTGACACCTGGAAAATCAAACCTTTTGTGAATATTTAACAAGGTTGCAAAAATGTACAAAGAATATGGAACCACACAGAATCAATTAGCCCCCAGTCCCACCATACTCCAGAACTGCAACCTAGCAGGAGGGTTCAGACTCCAAAAGTACAAGGTGTAAAAGTGCTCAGAGACATGGCTAAAGTAAAGAGGGTTGAAAAATTACCCCACTGAACAAGATGCACATGCTGAAGTGTCAAGATTGTACAGGTGAAATGATAGTGACTCCTTTTGGGAACGAACAACCAAGCTGCTCCTTTTATTTGATTGAAAAAATAATAATTTTTATCAGGTTTTTTTTATTATACAACAAAAAACATAAAAAAACAAACGCATGAAACATTAAAAACATTACCATCCCATAACCCCCCCACCAAGCTGCTCTTTAGTTTGTGTCCCTAGTGCTCTATTTCCCCCAAATGGCAGCAACTTGTATATGGTTGATGCTCAGGGAAAGGAATATGACTGTAAGTAAAATTTTATTTTCCCTTGAGAAACCTTCTTTTTGAAACCTTCAGATTTTTTACGTTTTTGGATTGACTGATGGCATTGTACAATATTTGTTCAACAATAGCAATATAGTGTTGCTAAACCGAGGACCCGCATTCACTATATCTGGTCTCCCACAGTACACAGAACATGGAAATGCAATTATTTTAGTAAATCTAAACTGCTAAATACCCTTTCCAATCAGCAGTATATACAGTCCCTTGAAAAAGTATTCGTTCCCCTTGACATTTTCCGCATTTTCCATTTTGTCATGTTTACAACCAAAAAAGTAAATGTATTTTATTGGGATTTTATGTGATAGACCAACACAAAGTGGCACATAATTGTGAAGTGGAAGGAAAATGAAAAATGTTTTTTAAAATTTCTTACAAATATGTGAAAACTAAACTAAAATCTAGTGGAACCAATTGCCTTCAGAAGTCACTGAATTAGTAAATTGAGTCCACCTGTGTAATTTTAATCTCGGTATAAACACATCTGTTCTGTTCTGTGAAGCCCTCAAAGGTTTGTTTGAGAACCTTAGTAAATAAACAGCATCAGAGAGAGAGAGAGACTACTTTTTAAAGATATACAGCAGTGATCGGTGCTGGTAACTTCCCCCACCGCACTGATCACCGCTGATCACAAGTATCGGGTGAAGCATTGGGAGCATTTGCCCGAGTACAAGCACTCAGGCAAATCCTCGGTATCGGGACAACCCTAGTTTAGATCAAAGCATATTCATGTGTTAGAATGGTCCAGCCAAAGTCCAGACCTAAATCCAATTGAGAATCTGTGGCAAGACTTGAATGGGCATAAATGTAACTCTCTAGATGTGCCAAGCTGGTAGAGACATCCCCAAAAAGACTTGCAGCTGTAATTGCAGTGAAAGGGGGTTCTACAAAGGATTTATTTAGGGGGGCTGAATACAAATGCACGTCACACTTTTCACATATTTATTTGTAAAAAAAAATGAAAACCATTTTCCTTTCACTTCACAATTATGTGCCACTTTATGTTGGTCTATCATAACAAAATCCCAATAAAATACATTTACATTTTTGATTGTAACATGACAAAATTTGGAAAATTTCAAGGGGTATGAATACATTTTCAAGGCACTGTAGCAGTCTCACCACTTCTATGGGTGGCTGGTTAAAGCTTGTAGGAGGAGTTTTTATTCTCCTGATTGTGCTATGAGGCTGCATGACACCTGACCCTCTGTCTGGACAGTACTGATTGGCCCTGTGCTGATCACATGCACCCTCTAGCAATACACACCAAAGTGAGCATGTGCAGGGTGCCCAAGGCTCTGTTATATATATGGAGATGGACTGTGAAAGAAGGGGAGAATCAGAGCAGGGATCAAACAGCATTTTTACACAATTCAGAGGACTAACCCACAGTGAGTATAACAAGCATGCTTTACTGCATATACAGACTGATTTTAGTGTTGAGAGTTTAGTAACCCCTTTATTCCTGGGAATAGAATTTGCATACTAAGTAAAGCTGTGTTTCCTCTTCCAGGTTTATGTTGGTGCTGGCCAGTAATCAGCCAGAACAGTTTGACTGGGCGATCAATGATCGAATAGATGAGATTGTCAACTTCGACCTTCCTGGATTGGCGGAGAGGGAGCGCCTGGTCCGGCTTTACTTTGATAAATATGTTTTAAAACCAGCAAGCGAGGGCAAGCAGTAAGTATGCGGATTGTGTGCAGAATTTAGAGGCAAGCATCTTCAGTCCTAAACCCCTTTTTTGGCAGATTGATGGGAAGAGCACTAACATTTTTTTGAATGCTGAAAGAATTGGTGGTCCTTTTAAAAAAAATCCTTTTATTCTAATTTCTGTATACTTCGTTTTTGCTACTTCCTGATTTAGCATTACTGCTTCCCAGGTCAGCCTCTGCACGCTGGACAGAAAGCATGATGCCAATTCACTGCCAATTAAAGAGTCCGCTGACAGAAGGGGGGAAATATTAAGCTCAGCTGGTATACCAGTAAGATGAATTACTGCGATCGGTGAGTCTGAGAACGGATCCGCCAGCCCCGGATGCTGATCATAGAGATTTCCGGTGGACCAGATGGTCCCCGGAGTCTCTATGATAGTTCGGAGGCCGGGCGCGATGTTATGACGTCACGTTCGGCCTCTGCATTCCCAAAAATGGCGCCGCCTCGGCTGGGAGACTGAGATCGGTTTATTTATTTTATTTCGGGCTTCCCAGCCTAGAGGTGAGAGATGGGGTCTTATTGACCCCCATATCTCACTGTAAAGAGGACCCGTCATGCTTATTCCTTTTACAAGGGATGTTTACATTCCTTGTAATAGGAATAAAAGTGATCACTTACTTTTTTTTTGTTAGGTTAACACTTAAAAAAAATAATAATAATTAACAATAATTTTTTTTTTTTTTTTTTAAGGCCCCCCCCCCCTGTCCCCGTGTGCTCACACGCAGAAGCGTACGCATCTGATGTCCCGCCCACATATAAAAACGGTTTCAAACCATACATGTGAGATATCGCCGCGAACGTTGGAGCAAGAGCAATAATTTTGGCCCTAGACCTCCTCTAACTTAAAACATGTAACCAGTAAAAAAAATTTAAAGCATCGCCTTTGGGGATGTTTAAGTACCGAAGTTTGGCGCCATTTCACGAGCGTGTGCAATTTTGAAGCGTGACATATTGGGTATCTATTTACTCTGCGTAATTTCATCTTTCACAATATGCAAAAACATTGGGCTAACTTTACAGTTGTTTTTTTTTAAAGCACAAAAAAACGCGTTCAAAAAATTGCTGTGCAAATACCGTGCGAGATAAAGTTGCAACAACCGCCATTGTATTCTCCAGGGTCTTTGCTAAAAAAACATACATAGTGTTTGGGGGGTTCTATGTAATTTTCTAGCAACAAAATTATGATTTTTACATGTAGGAGAGAAATGTCAGAATTGGCCTGGGTGGCAAGTGGTTAAATACACATGAATTTCACTTATTCAATATAAAAATGGATACTCCCAAAGTAGCTACTAAAAATAGCTATTGAATCACACAATGTAATGCAGTGCGGACACGCACATCAAAGGAATGTAGAGCTGACGCGTTTCGGGGGCGCACCTTGTTCCTCAGAGCTAGGCTACTTACCGAAACGCATCAGCTCTACACCCCTTTGATGTTAACGGCATATGTGTGTCCGCACTGCATGGCATTGTTGTGGTTCATTGGCTGTTTTTAGTTGCTACTTTGTGTGTATCCATTTTTGTCAACTTTTATATTGAATAAATGTCTTTCGGTAATGTACTAGGTTTGTGTGTGTATATGTATATGTATATATATATATATATATATATATATATATATATATATATACGCACACGCACACACAGTATCTCACAAAAATGAGTATACACCCCTCACATTTTTTGTAAATATTTTATTATATCTTTTCATGAGACAAAACTGAAGAAATGACACTTTGCTACAATGTAAAGTAGTGAGTGTACAGCTTGTATAACGGTGTACGTTTGTTGTCATTTTGAGGGGACAGCAAACCGCCATTAATGTCTAAACCGCTGGCAACAAAAGTGAGTACACCCCTAAGTAAAAATGTCCAATTGGAACCAATTAGCCATTTTCCCTCTCCGGTGTCATGTGACTCTTTAGTGCTATAAGATCTCATGTGTGAATGGGGAGCGTGCGTGTTAAATTTGGTGTTATCGCTCTCACTCTCTCATACTGGTCACTGGAAGTTCAACATGTCAAAGAACTCTCTGAGGATCTGAAAAAAAGAAATGTTGCTCTACATAAAGATGGCCTAGGCTATAAGAAGATTGCCAAGACCCTGAAACTGAGCTGCAGTGGTTTAACAGGACAGGTTCCACTCAGAACAGGCCTCGCCATGGTCGACCAAAGAAGCTGAGTGCACGTGCTCAGTGTCATATCCAGAGGTTGTCTTTGGTAAATGGACACAGCATTGCCGCAGAGGTTGAAGGGGTTGGGGGTCAGCCTGTCAGTGCTCAGACCATACGCCGCACACTGCATCAAGTTGGTCTGCATGGCTGTCATCCCAGAAGGATGCCTCTTCTAAAGATGATGCACAAGAAATACCACAAACATAGTTGCATAGTAGGTGAGGTTGAAAAAAGACAAGTCCATCCTATGTGTGTGATTATATGTCAGTATTACATTGTATATCCCTGTATGTTGCGGTCATTCAGGTGCCTATCTAATGGTTTTTTGAAACTATTGATGCTCCCCGCTGAGACCACCGCCTGTGGAAGGGAATTCCATATCCTTGCTGCTCTTACAGTAAAGAACCCTCTACGTAGTTTAAGGTTAAACCTCTTTTCTTCTAATTTTAATGAGTGACCACGTGTCTTGTTAAACTCCCTTCCGCAAAAAAGTTTTATCCCTATTGTGGGGTCACCAGTATGGTATTTGTAAATTGAAATCATATCCCCTCTCAAGCGTCTCTTCTCCAGAGAGAATAAGTTCAGTGCTCGCAGCCTTTCTTCATAACTAATATCCTTCAGTCCCCTTTTATTAGCTTTGTTGCCCTTCTTTGTACTCGCTCCATTTCCAGTACATCCTTCCTGAGGACTGATGCCCAGAACTGGACAGTACACTCTAGGTGCAGCTGGACCAGAGTCTTGTAGAGTGGGATAATTTATTGTTTTATCTCTGGAGTTGATCCCCTTTTTAATGCATGCCAATATTATGTTTGCTTTGTTAGCAGCAGCTTGGCATTGCATGCCATTGCTTAGCCTGTCATCTACTAGGACCCCCGGGTCCTTTTTCCATCCTAGACTCCCCCAGAGGTTCTCCCCCCCAGTGTATAGATTGCATTAATATTTTTGCCACCAAATGCATAATTTTAAATTTTTCTACACTAAACCTCATTTGCCATGTAGTTGCCCACCCCATTAATTTGTTCAGATCTTCTTGCAAGTTTTACACATCCTGCGGAGAAGTTATTGCCCTGCTTAGCTTAGTATCGTCGTTTATCCCATCCTTCAGGTCATTTATGAACAAATTTAAATAGGATTTATCCCAGAACAGAACCCTGGGGGACCCCACTTCCCACCCCTGGCCATTCCGAGTATTCCCCATTTATCACCACCCTGTAAACTCGCCCTTGTAGCCAGTTTTCAATCCATGTACTCACCCTATGGTCCATGTCAATGGACCTTATTTTGTACAGTAAACGTTTATAGGGAACTGTGTTAAATGCTTTTGCACAATCCAGATACACCACATCTACGGGCCGTCCTTTATCTAGGTGGCAGCTCACCTCCTCATAGAAGATTAATAGGTTGGTTTGGCAAGAACGATTCTTCGCAAATCCATGCTGATTAGGCCTCATGCCTACAGCTGCGTTTTTTACAGCTTAAAAACGCCTGTCCATGTTGTATACATTTTTCGACTGTATTTTTTTCGAAAACAAAAACGCCAGAGCTCAAAAACGCAATTGCAGCGTTTTTTTATGCCTGACGCAGAGGAACGCACTGGTCCTGGGTTTTTTTTTTATTTAATTTTTTTTATTTTTTACAGCTTAAAAACACCTATGCTATTTGCAGCTCAAAAACGCCTAGGTGGGCATGAAGCTATAGACTAACATGGACAGGCGGTTTTAAGCTGTAAAAAACACTCAAAAACGTGGCTGTAAAAACGTCCGTGGGCATGAGGCCTAACTGTTAATGATACCATTCTCATTACTAAAATCAGTTTGCTGAAGACAGACTAAGTACATGGATTACTGGAACCATGTCCTTTGGTCTGATGCGACCAAGATAAACTTATTTGGTTCAGATGGTGTCAAGCGTGTCTGGAGGCAACCAGGTGAGGAGTACAAAGACAAGTGTGTCTTGCCTAAAGTCAAGTATGGTGTTGGGGAGTGTCATGGTCTGGGGCTGCATGAGAGCTGCCGGCACTGGGGAGCGACAGTTCATTGAGGGAACCACGAATGCCAACATGTACTGTGCAGGGTGGATTTGATTTAAATCAAGTCGATTTTAAATCATAATTTTTAAAGAGCAACTGTCGTCTCTGTCATGCAGGGGCCCCTCCTCTGACCCGATGTTAACTCACCGACAGTTCCATTCACTTTAATGGGACGGCTGGTGATGTGGCAGTGACACAACAAGTTGTGGCGGCAGCAGGTGAGTGGATACCCTCTAACAGGCGCTGCCATGATAGATCCGAAATGACAGGTGCTCTTTAAATGTAAGGGCTCATTCTTGCTGGTAGTTAGAATCTTTAATTTAATTTTTACTGCTTGCCCTTTCTCCTTACACTTGGAGCCTGGTACAGAAGCATTTCTCTTCAAACAATCATGCAGTTTTTAGTGTACATAGATTTTCAAAACAATAGGATAAAGGTATATTCCTGAACTTTGTTTCATCTCTTGGTTACTGTGAAATTGTGTGAATGCATCAATGCAGTGCATGTTGTCTCAGCTTGCAGAGCTTGGATTCATTGAATGAGTTTACCAAAAAATTTAATATTGCAGAATATGCAGCCTCATGCTACATAACGAAGATCCGCTTCATGCTGAATAAAATTTTAATTAAATTAATGTATCCTAAGTAGAAACCTGTCTTTAGATAGATTTTTACTCCAAAAGCATTTTATCAAAGTAAATTTGATTAAATAGGATTTTGTTTGATTTATTTTTTTTAATCCTAAATTCTTAACCACCCTGGTACTGTGACATACTGAAGCAGCGCATGATCCCCTCCCTTTAGAAACTGGGCCACAGGGCAGTATTCCAACATAACGACCCCAAACACACCTCCAAGGTGACCACTGCCTTGCTAAAGAAGCTGAGGGTAAAGGTGATGGACTGGCCAAGCATGTCTCCAGACCTAAACCCTTTTGAGCATCTGTGGGGCATCCTCAAACGGAGGGTGGAGGAGCGCAAGGTCTCTAACATCCACCAGCTCCTTTAAGTCATCATGGAGGAGTGGAAGAGGACTCCAGTGGCAACCTGTGAAGCTCTGGTGAACTCCATGACCAAGAGGGTTAAGGCAGTGCTGGAAAATAATGGTGGCCACACAAAATATTGACACTTTGGGCCCAATTTGGACATTTTCACTTAGGGGTGTACTCACTTTAGTTGACAGCAGTTTACACATTAATGGCTGTGTGTTAAGTTATTTTGAAGGGACAGCTAATTTGCACTGTTATACAAGCTGTACACTAATTTCTTTACATTGTAGCAAAGTCTTGTTTCTTCAGTATTGTCTCATGAAAAGATATAATAAAATATTTACAAAAATGTGAGGGGTGTACTCACTTTTGTTAGATACTGTGTGTATATATACTTACACATACAGTATATTGTTATATGTAGTATATGAAGACTTTAAAAAATTTAAATAAAGCTGCAGGGACAGTCCCTATACAACCCCTCCCATTCCCAGCTAGCCTAAATGTTTTCCTATGGTGATGGTTTCTCCAGTCAAGATTCCTGGCTCTTATCAAGATTCCTTATGCAACTTCCAGATCAGTTGACACCTTGGCTGAGCCTTGGGGGTCCATACTCGGACCCCACTTGCATTAAGATGTGGGTCCAGCCTGTAATGTTGCTTTGGGCTCTGGATACTGCATGGGTGTTCACCTTGGCACAGGATGCATCACGTTGCATAAACCACAGGGTGCTGCACAGGTCCAGATCTGTGGCACAATTTTTTGCGCTGTCTGGTGCAGGTCAGGCCCTCACAGCCTTGTTCTTGGCCGCTTTAACTGAGTAATGTGCGTGCCATTTCCCTTCTGTGGGCTTGCTTCTCTCAACTGGCACCAGCAGCTTCTTCCAAAGTATTGCACAGTGATCCATGTACGACCACTTTGGGTGCAGCAGTCTATAGTGCCTTGCACAGAAGCCTTTACTCTTCCCTTTTCGCAGCAACGGAGGTCGCGAGTACCCTCTTGGGATACTTTTGCACCACATATGGTAGATCACAAAGCCAGAGGTAAGAACTTGGCACATGACCTCAAGCATGGGTATTGGTAGTCTATATCCACAGGACTCTAGTTATTTCTGTTCATATAGTTGCCCCCAGTCTGATTCCCTGCCTTCTGCAACAGTCATCCTGTTACTTGCCTAGAGAGGATTTTTCTGACATATCTGGTTTCAAAGGCATAATTTTGGTTCTGATAGAAGCCGCAGATAACGCCAGTCACAAATGACCTATATTCTCTACTCTTGGGTGGTTTCCCTGACCTGCTAAGACCTTTCCAATCCACTCACCCTATTTGATGATTAGTCGCACACTAAAAAAGCTGTCTGCTCCTTAAAACCATTTGGTCAGCAATATCCTCTCAAGGAGCGCTTAATGCAACATGGATGGTCCCGGTAGTTTGTTTACCCTGCCATCTTTTGTTTTAACAAGATACTTGCATTTCATTTAGAGGAGAATGTGTTGAGGACCCAGTGGACACTCTAAGACCCTTTTATTCTTGGCATGTCCTGCTAAGCAACTGGCGGTTGCTTTTATGGACGTTACCCTGATCCTTGCTGCCTGGACAGCACATGGCCTGAGACCCTAGCTCCATCTTAATGGATCCCTCCATTCACCATCAACTAAGACTTTTACCTGTGGCCTCACGCCATTGCGTGAACATCTTGGCAGATGCACTTCACCAGATTTCCATGATGAGCCTCTACGGCCATATGTAAAGGGTTCCTTGGCTTGAGTACTGATCAGGAGAACTCCCAAGCGAAAAACCCCTTGAGCATCTGCCCTTTTTAAGGTTGAACGCCTGCCTGGTACCCTCTTTGATAAGTAAATCAAGGAAGTACAGGGGGTAAGGGTACTCTTCTCCATTAGAATAAGAAAATGTGAACGTCTGCCTGAAAACCACCTACTTCTGGCACTAGGAATAGTTCCTTTTGTTCCCCCTTGGGTGCAGAACACACTTTCACTGGAAGACATGGTCCCCCACGACAGGAAGTCTATCTCTAAGCCCTCTTCTCTGACCCAATTTGTCATGGTGGAGAGATATCTGCCGGCCTTCTGGTCCCAGAAAATTGCATATATTTAGGCACAGTGTGTCACTTCCAGAGCTAGAATTTTAGAGATTGACGTTGTCCCCTTCCTGCTTCATGCTCTCAAATTATTTCTGTTGGTTCAAATGCCATGCTTGGAATAGCTAGGTTGGTCATTGCTTCCCTCCTTCCAAGCGGGATGCTTACTTGTACATTTTATATCTTTCCTTATGAACACCATCTGCATTTTGCTGCTGATCATGAGTAATAATCTGTTGGCCTTCCTATTGTTCTATCCACATCTCCCCTGTTTTTTCACCAAGATGCTTGTCCTGGTTGTAGCTCTACCTAATTCTCAGGCATACATGTTGTGGGTGAGCTGGATAATCTCTTGCTAAAGGATCAGTCTTCCCTTTCCCTGTCAGTCAATGTCCAGCAGACAGTGCAGATCCTCCAAGCTTTTGAAAGTCGTGACCCGACTTGCAGATTAGAGTCCCTAGGCCTGACACTGAATTCTTCTCTGTCCATGATCTTTATGCCTCAGGACAAACTTTTGTTCCAACACTCAGTCCCTGGCCCTTCTGTTTTAGGATCAGCCTGATTCACACCTATGTGAGGGGTCTTGGGTCTAATGGTAGCTTCCTTTAAGGCAGTGTTGTAAGCCCAGTTTTACTCCAAATCAATGCAACTCCAACATTCTGGTTTTGTGGGACAAACCGATTCAGTCCTTGAACCTTCACATGTGTCTGATTTTCCATGGCGTGATGCATCTCCAAACGACACTGGAGTTGGGGAAACCCTTTCCCCCCAAAGACATAGAAAGTTCCTATTATAGATTCTAGCCTATGGGGTTGGCCAGGAGTTCTGGGTGCAATCTTGGTACAGAGGAAGCTTGTCTTCCCATCAGCATTCTGGAATGCAGGGCAATACAATCTTCAATTCTTAACCCCTCATTTAGGGGAGGTCATCTGAAAGGAATCTAGTTGCTCAGTGCAATTACAACACCATCTAGGAGGCACCAGAAGTCATGCTTCTCAAAGGCAAATGGTCTTGGTCCTTTCTTGGACAGGACTGCATGTTCTAACCCTGTCTGGTGTCCATATCTAGGTAAGTGGTGACTCCAATGGATCCATTCCACCTGATCTGCTCATTTTATGTCTCTCCAACCCCTCCCTTTTCTGCTCAGAATCAAGATGGAGGGCATTCGCCAGATTTTTTTACATTGACTTGGCCCAGTAGGGCCTATTACCTAGACATACTCGGACTCTTGGCAGATGCTCCATGGGCCCTTCTGCATTATCTTCTACCCAGAAACCAGTACACCATCTTCCTTCTTGGTCGCTGGCTTAAAGTGGTTGTAAACCCACTTTTTTTATTTTATTTATTTTTTACAACCTGTAAAAGAAAGGCATAATGAGCTATTATGACTAGCATAATAGCTCATTATGTTCCACTTACCTTAGATCGGGGCCCCCGAAGCCGTCCTCGTCCCTCTGTTCAGCCGCAGACATCACTGCGGCGATAGCCGGAATGTTACTTCCGGGTATCGCCGCACCAGCCAATCACAGCGCCACTCCGGCGCTGTGATTGGCCGGAGCGGCGGAGACGTCACTCTGCGCATGCGATTGCTGGGAAGTAGCCGAGTTTGTGAATGGGATTAACCCCATGAATGCGCCGTTGTCTACGGCGCGCATGCGCCGTAGACAGCGGCGCTTGTCATTTTAGTAAATATCTCCTAAACCGTGTAGGTTTAGGAGATATTTCTTGCACCTACAGGTAAGCCTTAATCTAGGCTTACCTGTAGGTGCAAGTTGAAAAAGTGGGTTTACAACCACTTTAATATCATGGCAGATCCTAAGGGGCAATGGCTTATTCGAATCAATGACCCCCTGCTCCATCCAATGCATACCTGTCCTCCCTCCATTCAGTCTAGATCAGGGTTCTCCAAACTTTTCAAACAAAGGGCCAGTCTACTGTCCTTCAGAAGTTAGGAGGGCCGGATTGTGGCCAGTGGGGGTAGAAAATGTCAGTGAGAATAAATATGGCCTCAGGGTGGGTGGTCAACAGATGGGGTAGTGCCCCCCATTATTGGAATTAGTAGTAGTGCCCCATTATTGGTATTAGTAGGAGGAGTAGTATTCCATCATTGGTATCAGTGGAAGAAATGGTGCCTCGTTGCTGGTGTCAGTGGGAGGAATAGTTCCCCATATCATTGGGAGGAATTGTGCCCCAAGGGCCGGATAAAGGCTAGCAAAGGGCCGCATCTGGCCCTCGGGCCACAGTTTGGAGACCCCCTGGTCTAGATCATCATCTGGCCCTGAGTACCAACAGAAAGCAAATTTCAGCCTACGTTCTGTTTCAGAGACTTTTGGCCTCTCATTCCTTAGTTAATGTATTTTTTGCAGGCTATCACACACGCACACCTACCTACCTCCCCCTGTATATACCCCTGTTTCTCTGTGGGACCTTAAAGGCTAAGGCCACCTTTAGCAACGGGTTGCATGATACACCTGTATTTATTACTGTCTGTGTCTCTGTTGCAGATTTTACTTTGTCTAGTAAAATTGTTGTGGCGGGGACATTAAGTGACGGGAAATCTTAGTAGTGTTGGATAGCAATACAAACTTAACAGAATTCACTGTTCTTCCCTTCTCTATACAAATAAACAAAATTAAATCTTGGCTTGGCATACATTTTAAATTGATTATAAACATTAGATTTTTTTATTTATTTAAAGTGGTTCTTAACCCACTTCATATAAAATCATCCCATCTGCGCTGTAATATACCAATAAGTGTCCCTGTGTTAGGTAAAAAAATATGCTCATCTGTATCTATAATCAGCGTGGCTCCCTGCGCTCAGCTGAATCTTCGGGTTTTCTCACTTTCTGACTTACAGTTGCAGTGGGCGGGGCCAAGCGCTCCCGCTGACGTCAGCCGGGGGGTAAGAGGAGAAAGTGAGAGCCGCTTCAGCTGAGCGCCAGGGAGGCGCACTATTATATATACAGATGAGTATATTTTTTACATAACAAAGGCAAAGGGACATTTATTGGTATATTACAGCGCAGATGTGATTTTTTTTTTATGAAATATGAGAGCAGCAGGAGTGGAGGTGGCGGAGGGGGGGCGGGCGCTGACATGCAGAGGGGAGTGGGGGAGGAGGACAGATGAGACACAGAAGAGTAGGCTGCGGATGACGGAATCATGTATGGACCACGGATTCAGGGCTCAGCAGCCATCATACACCGTGGTCAGTTTAGAGGGGGAGGGTATAGCCAGGCAGGATCAGCCAAGTGTTACAGGGTGCCAAATTACACAGCACACGCACTGTGCTGTGTAACATGCTTTAAAGGAACAGAATCTGTGTTTGTTTTTTTGGGTTAACAAACGCTTTAACTTACATGTTGAACTTATCTGCTCTGTGCAATGGTTTCTCTGGTCCCCCACTGCTCCTGGCTCCTCCCACCCGCTGAGTACCTACTATCTGCCCACCATGGTAAGCTGCTTGCTATGTGGGCACTCATGCGTGCTTGCTCCTGAGTCGGCTCTGTGTGTCCATTAGCACACAGGTCGCAGCTTGGGCCCCACCTCCACTCCCACCTCAATGGCTGTGAATGACAGCAGTGGGAGTAATTAGGATGTATGTGTGTCATCTGATGACGAAGAATATGTGAAGATTTTTGTACATTAGGTCATCAAAATATCATTTTTCTGAGAGCAGCCATTTTTGAACAAAACACAGTGGATATTGAAAGTCTACACACCCCTGTAAAAAATAAATAAAAATGCCAGTTCTTTGAGATGTAAACAATTGGACCAAAATAAATCTCTACTACGTTTTTCCACCTTTTTAATGTGACCTATAATCTTGTGCAACTCAATTAAAAACAAACTGAAATCTTTAAAGGGGGAATAAATAAATAATGTACACCAACATGATTGCATGAATATGCACACCAGTAAACTAATACTTTGTTGAAGCACCATTTGATTTTATGACAGCATTCAGTCTTTTGAGGTAGTAGTCTATAAGCATGGCACATCTTGCCTTGGGATACTCTGGGTTCTGTCTAGGCCACTCCAAAACATTGATCTCCTTCTGGTGTTTACAAAGCATCAAATGAAATTTTATTGTTGGAAGGTATCAGTCAGGAGAAGGATAGAAAATATTTCCAAAGCATTAGATATACCACGAAACAAAGTAAGGACCCTTTCACACATGCGGTCTGTATGTCCGTTTTTTCATCCATCCGTTTACGTTTATGGGATCCCTATAGGATTTCGGCTGTCAGCGGATGAACATCCGATCTCATCAGGCTCCGCTATGCTCCGTTTCTGCAGACTGAGGAAAATCCTATTTTTCCATCCGTCTGCAGAGCGGATTGGATGAACACGGACAGGCGGTCCGTGTTCATCCGATCCCCCCCATAGAGGAGAGCGGAGATCTGACAGGGCGGTCCTTGCACAGTGTGCAGGGACCGCCCTGTCATCTGCCGACTCAGCGGGGATCAACGGAGCTATCCCCGCTGAGCAAGCGGATGTTTAAGGAACGTATCCCCAGGGGATCCGCGTGTGTGAAAGGGGCCTAAATGTGATCATCAACAAGTGGAGAAAATATGGCATAACAGTGACATTACCAAGAACCTCCAAAAGTGAAGAAGAAAACTGGTCTGGGAGTCTGCAAAGAGATTTACAGCAACATTAAAGGAGCTGCAGGAATATCTGGCAAGTACTGGTTGTCTATTGCATGCGACAACAGTCTTGTGTATTCTTTATATGTCAGGACTGTGAAGTAGGGTGGCAAGTTGTAAGCCTTTTCTTACTAAGAAAAACATCCAAGCCCTGCTACATTTAGCAAAAGCCTATATCAAGTCCTTCAAAAGCATCCGGGAAAATGTGTTATGGCAGGGCTTGACAAATTTGCTTGGAATCTAGGAGCCAGCTAAAAAAGTTAGGAGCCAGGAACGCGCACCGTACCGCCGAGCTTGCGCACAGAAGCGAACGCATACATGAGTAGCGCCCGCATATGAAAGCGCTGTTAAAACCACACGTGAGGTATCGCCGCGATTGGTAGATCGAGAGAAATAATTCTAGCCCTAGACCTCCTCTGTAACTCAAAACATGCAACCTGTAGAATTTTTTAAACGTTGCCTATGGAGATTTAAAGGGTAAAAGTTTGTCGCCATTCCACGAGCGGATGCAATTTTTAAGCGTGACATGTTGGGTATCAATTTACTTAGCGTAACATTATCTTTCACAATATAAAAAAAAAAAATTGGGCTAACTTTACTGTTGTCTTATTTTTTTTCATTTAAAAAAAAAGTGTATTTTTTCCCAAAAAAGTGCGCTTGTAAGACCGCTGCGCAAATACGGTGTGACAGAAAGTATTGCAATGACCGCCATTTTATTCTCTAGGGTGTTAGAATAAAAAATATATATGATGTTTGGGGGTTGCAATTAGAGGGAAGGAGATGGGGCAGTGGAAACAGTTGGGGGAAGCTCCATTAGCATTGCTGGTTGTATGTCCTACCAACGGCCACCACAAGATGGCGCCTGATAACAGAAGGAAGCATAGACCTACAGAGAAGCATAGGCCTGCAGAAGGCCGCAAAGCCGCGGCCTCAATTACCGGCCGGCCTGACGCAATTGCGCGCGGGGGGGGGGGGGTTCACGGAGACACAGGATACCCCAGCTGTGCTGTCGCTAATTCTAGTCGCAATGGCGACCTGGCGCCCGGGGATTGTCGAGCCCTGTGTTGTGGTCTGATGAGACCAAGATTTTATTTTTTAAAGTCCCAAAAGTATGTTTGGCACAAAATCAACACACTGCATCACCAAAAAAAAAACATACCCACAGGGAAGCATGGTGGTGGCAGCAATGCGCTTTGGGGCTGTTTTTCTTCAACTGAAACGGGAGCTTTTGTCAAGGTGGGGAGACTTATAAACAGTTCCAAATATCAGTGAATTTTGACACAAAACCTTCGGGCCTCTGCTAAAAAAGCCGAAGATGAAGAGGAATTTCACCTTTTCAACACGACATTGACCTAAAGCATACCTCTGAATCGGTAAAAGAATGGCTTCACCAGAAGATGATCAAAGTTTAAAAATGGCCCAGCCAGAGCCCGGACCTGAATCCAATTAAAAATCTGTGGGGTGATCTGAAGAGGGCTGGGCACAGGAGAGGCCCTCGCAATCTGACATATTTGGATCGCTTTTGCATGGAAGAGTGGGCAGTGATTCTCAAGGCAAGATGAGCCAAGCTGATAGACTACTACCCCAAAAGACTGAATGATGTCATAAAATCAAAAGGTGCCTCAACAAAGTATTAGTTTAAAGGGTGTGCATAATAACCATGTTATTTTAAATTGTTTATTTTTATAAAGATTTCAGTTTGTATTTATTTGGATTGCATGGATTATAGGTCAAATTAAAGGTGGGGAAAAAAAGTGATTTATATCTTGGTCTGGTTTTCTTTTTTTTTTTTTTTCTACATCTCAAAAACCTGCCATTTTTACAGTGTGTGTGTGTGTGTGTGTGTGTGTGTGTGTATATATCCACTGTACATTCAAGTGAAACTGTGGTGCCCTAATTAGCTGTGTAAACAAACATCTCTGTTTCATGTTTGTGCAATAGCTTTTAAGTTCCCTTGCAACCTATAGATCTGTACCTTTCAGGCCTCAGAGCCATTGTCCTGTGCAATGTACAGTCTTCCTCATGGAGAAGAGTGCTCAATTGGCTCCATTTTACAGTGCATTATGGCTTTTCTAACCCTCTGCTTCCTGTTCTTTTTCTGTAGACGTTTGAAAGTTGCCCAGTTTGACTATGGAAAGAAATGTTCAGAGCTGGCGACAATAACCGAAGGCATGTCTGGCCGAGAGATCTCCAAGCTGGGTGTCGCTTGGCAGGTAAGTGACTAAAGTTAATTTTTGGGCTGGACTTGGCAAAGCTAAGGTATGGATTATCATGGAACTACAAGCCCTAGATTTCGGCGCACGAAGCCAGCACAGATTTTAATTGGACAACCAACTTGTATCGGAAGGACAGGGAGGGTGGAAGAGGGGGAGGGGTGTCTATATATCGGGAATGATTTACGGGTAGGAGAGAGGAATGACCTCAGTGATGGGGCAAGGGGGAGGTGAAATCCGTATAGGTGGAACTCCAAAGGGTAGAATTAGGCAGGAAATTACTAGTGGGGGGGTATGTTACAGGACCCCTAACCTGAAGGAAGAGGTGGAGTTGGATCTCCTTTCCCTTGGGGGATTTCAACTATCCTGACATTGACTGACTGGGCGGAAGGGGCAACTCATTAAATAAAGGCCCGCCATTTCTTAAATGTCTTACAGGACAACTTCATGTCCCAATTGGTGGATTCCCCTACTAGAAATAACGCATTACTAGATCTATTAATTGCAAATGATACTGATCTGATTGCAGATGTTAAAATATGGGACAACTTGGGAACTAGCGACCACAGATTTTTTACATTCAGCATAAATCATAGTAACGGGAGGCACAAGGGTGTACAAGAACACTAAATTTCAAAAGCGACAACTTTTCTGCGCTCAACGCTGCAGGATATTGAGTGGGACCAAATCCTTGAAACATTGAACACAGAGGAAAAATGGGAGTGCTTTAGGAGTCATATTAAGGACAAAAAAAAGTACAAAGCGGAGGGGTCATTGTCAGAATTCCAACGCTACAAGGAATGCAATAAGAAGTGTAAGAATGCAATCAGGGTGGCTAAAAAGGACTATGAGAGACACATAGCGGAGGAGAGTTAAAATAATCCCAAGACATTTTTAAAATCTATTAACATTAAAAAGGCGAGGTTGGAACACATTGGCCCCATAAAGGACGAGGAAGGGAAGAGGTTTACAGATGACAAGGAGAAGGCAGCTGTACTAAATGCTTTCCCCTCAGTCTTCACACTGGAAAAGGATGGGTATAATCAGTCCTCAAAAATTCCACTCGCCTGCTCGCATTATTTTGCGAGTGGATTTTGAGGGCTGGCAAGTGTAGGCTGCCTGGAAGCGGGGGGGATGGGCGAGCACCGTCCGTCAGCAGCCTGGGTTGTATGGGAGCCGTTCTCCCAGAGATCGTAGGGGAAGAGGGAGTAGAGCCGCCGCCTGGTTGATCAGAGCGCTGGGTACATAACCGCTTTCATTTCAATAGCTGTGTGTTCCCCGCCGCACACCGCCATATACAGCCCCTCCTCTTTGTCCGTGCACTTTGATGGACAGATCGACCGTCCAATCCTGGGACGGGTGATCTGTATATCAAAGTTCCCTGGACAAGGGGGAGGGGCTGTTAATGACGACAAGCGGCGGGGAACACACAGCTATTGATATGAAAGCTGTTCTGTTCCCGGCGCTCTGATCTACCAGGCGGCGGCTCTCCTCTCTCTACCCCTGCACAGGTACTGCACGGCTGCACTGGGGGACACAGGCTGCACTGGCGGGCACGGATAAAGTTGTTAAATGTTTTATGCAGAAGTTATAAAAATAAATATTAAGTGTAATTTCATGAGATATTTTGAGGATGTGTTTAGGGGCAGAATTGGCGACAGGGTAGGGGTTGGGCGGGGCATCTGGCGGCGAGTAACCCTTGAGGCCTGGCTAGTAGCTCAGGACTTGAAATTTTGAACCCTGCGGTATGACCACCACGAAAGTATTGTTAGTAACACGCCACAGGATCTACCCTTGTGGCTAACAGAGACCGGAGTCCGAAAAGGATTAGAGATGCTTAACATAAATTTATCTCCAGGACCGGATGGCTTACAGCCAAGAGTCCTTAAAGAACTCAGTCAGGATATAGCCAGACCACTATTCCTAATCTTCATGAACAGCATACGGACAGGATTGGTACCATCTGATTGGCAAAAAGCCCACATGGTACCAATTTTCAAAATAGGACAGATCTATTCCAGGGAACTTGTAGGTCTGCCAGTCTAACATCGGTAGTTTGTAAACTATTTGAGGGGATAATAAGGGACCATATCCAAGAATTTGCCAATGAAAACAGTATAATTGGCAGTAATCAGCATGGGTTTACAAAAGTTTGCTCTTGCCAAACCAACCTATTAACATTCTACGGGGAAGTGAGCTGCCATTTGGACAAAGGTAGGCTGGTGGATGTGGTATATCTGGATTTTGCAAAAACATTTGATACAGTCCCACACAACGCTTAATCTACAAATTGAGGTCGGTGGGTATAGACCATAGGGTTTGTTCTTGGATAGAAAACTGGCTACGGGCGTGAGTCCAAAGGGTGGTGATAAATAACGTGTACTCAGAATGGTCTAGAGTGGTTAGAGGGGTACCCTAAGGCTCTGTCCTGGGACCAATTCTGTTTAATTTATTTATAAATGATATAGAGGATGGGATAAATAGCTCAAGCTTGATCTCCTGATATAGAAACGTTACAGGAGGACCTGAATAAATTAATGGAGTGGGCTACTACATGGCAAATGAAGTTTAACATTGGTCAATGTAAGGTAATGCACTTGGGGGGGTAAAAATATAAATGCAAGTTACTCATTAGGGGGAGAACCTCTGGGGAGATTCCAGGATGGAGAAGGATCTAAGGGTCCTAGTAGAAGACAGACTGGGCAAATGGCATGCAGTGTCAAGCTGCGGCTACCAAAGCCAGAGGAATATTGGCATGCATTCAAAAGGGAATTTACTCCAGAGATAAAACTATAATCCTGCCACTTTATAAAACTCTGGCTCGGCTGCATCTGGAGTATTCCATCCAGTTCTGGTCACCAGTCCTCAAAGGATGTGCTGGAGCTGGAAAGAGTTCAGAGAAGGGCAACTTAATGAATATGGAGACCAGAGGACCTCAATTATGGGGACCTAGTGCTAAATTTATTCTCCCTGGAGAAGAGACGTTTGAGAGGAGATGAGATATTTGTATATTGCTGTCATAACGGTGATCCCAGCGTGAGTGTGAAACTTTTCAGTCCCAGGGAATGTAAGAAGACACGGGGCCACACGATGAGACTGGAGGAGAAGCGGTTTAACCTTAAGCTGCGTAGGGGTTTTTTTCACTGTCAGGACGGTAAGGGTGTGGAACTCTCTTCCACAATCGGTGTCTGCAGGAAGTATGGATCATTTTAAAAGACCTTTGGTTGTGCATCTTGGCGAAAACAATATACAGGGATATGGGAAATGATTACACACACACACACACACACACACACACACACACACACACACACACACACACGTTGAACTTGATGGACTGTTCTCTTTATTCAACCTTACCAACCATGTAATGCAAGACAGGGAGAAGACTATAACATAAAAGGAGGCAGGGGGCTGTGCTAGGGAATTGACTCTTCTAGAGTAGTCATATTTTCCAGCAAGTTCAAAGGCACCTGAATCACTTAAGGAAATTATGGAAAGAACACAATGTATAAGCATTTACAGTCATTTGAAGAAGTACACCCTATAAAAGTTGCTTACTCTTTCAACATGTTCAAACAAACATTACATTTTTAATCAAAGAGTGCCTACAGATAAAGGTGATTATACTTTGTGAAAAACACAAGAAAAATTTGCCTTTTCAGTAATTTTATTTAAGAAAACGATTAATAGATGTAATAGTGTACTGTGGAAAAAGTATGTACACCCGCAGAAGCTGGTAATGCCACCATTATCAGAAATGGTACTGCATGAAAGCTTCCTTCATTTGCAAGTATATGGATTTCTTTGCATGAACTGCCTGTCAATCTTTTGATTGTTGATGTATACACTTGAAATCAACTGTTGCAAGAGTTATTTGCATATCCCCAGATAGACTTTTGGGGCTCTTGGAGATTTCTATTAACGTTAAACATTCAGCTCTTGGACTGAAGTTCCTGAGCTAGTCAGGCCTGGACAGATAAGCAGCTGTTTGAAATCTACAGCACATGTAAGTTGTTTGTTATGGTGGAATGATTGAATAAAAATGGGGATATTTTTAAATTTCTTGCCAAATTCTTAGTAATATACAACCTTCATGGGCATCCTCAACCTTTTTTTTTTTTAGAGTGCTATTCCTTAGCAAAATGTCATCACACACATATTTTGAAGCAAAGCTAACACCAGACCCTAGATGTCTGAGGATTAAATAAGACAGATTCCACTTGCCTAAAGAATACGTTCCCCTTTGGGAACATGTTACCCGTTCCACCTGTTTTTAGGGTAATATGTTCCCACTCCTGGAGCTGCTCCCCAATCCACTGCCTCTAGTGACAGCAAGCCAGGGATCTTCTCCCTGAACTCGCTGTCACGATAAAAAAATAAATAAAAAAAAAAGCCACATCTGGATGGACTTTGTCTTTTTTCAACCTGACTAACTATGTAACATCTGGCTACGTCATGGCGCTCTGGGTAGTTCCTTGCCTCTTCCTGTTGGTGTGTAACTGTTCGTACAAGGTACGAGCAGACAGCTTACACTGACAGTTTGCAGAAGTCCTGCATGGCACCCATAATCTGCTGATCTTGGGTGCAATGCTTTTACAGGTTCCTAGTAAAAAAAATATATAAAAACAAATGCACATTTTTTTTTTTTTACCTGGGGAAAAAAAATGTGGATTTATTTTATAAAGGTGAACATTATCCTTTGGCATTTTGGGTTTTCTAGTCACTGGCACCTAATTTGGAACACCTGTTTCTAATTTTATGGATTTGAAGTGGTGGTAAATGTAGGGGTGTACTTTTTGCACAAGACAAATATTCTTTGTGTTTAGAGCACGACAGTGAGGTGGGAAAAGAAGGGCTGCTATAGATACTAGGTGTTTGCTGAGGGTAGGCTATAGATATAATAAAGACCAATGGGCTGGGAGCTCAATACTCATTTTAGGCCCCTTTCACACTGAGGTGCTTTGCAGGCGCTATTGCGCTCTAAATAGCGCCTGCAATGCGCCCCAAAAAAGCCTCTCAATACTATCCAATGTGAAAGCCCCGAGGGCTTTCACACTGGAGCGTTGCGCTTGCAGGAGGCTCAAAAAACTCCTGCAAGCCGCATCTTTGAGGCGCAATAGGAGCGCTAAAAATAGCGCTCCTATAGCGCCCCTGCCCATTGAAATCAATGGGGTAGCGCCTCTAATACGCCCGCAAAACGCCTCAGAGGCGTTATTGCGGGCGTTTTTAACCCTTTTTCGGCCGCTAGCGGGGGTTAAAATACCCCCGCTAGCGCCCGCAAATCGCGGCCAAAAAAACGGTATATCGGCGCTAAAAATAGCGCTGCTATACCGCCAGCGCCTCAGTGTGAAAGTAGCCTTAGTACTATATACAGCAAGGAAGAGAGAGGCTATTCCCATCTCTCCAAAAAAGGGACTTTGTAGTCACAGCATGAGGCAGTATGTATATAAAAGATTAACAAATTTTATTAGATATACATTAAAATACAACAAACCTAGAAAGGGGAAGTAAAAAAAAAAAAACGCCCTCCATTTATTAGGAGTCAACAGACACCCAATACCATAGTATAGAGAAAGCAGAAACCACAAGGATTTATAGAATGTGTTGAAGTCCACCAGTGGGATCAGGAGTCGATGTGGATCGCCGCATCACGGCCAGTGTGTTACTTCATACTTTAAACGTCTACGTTTCACAAGGTATACTTCTTCAGGACTGATTGGGTGGGAGCTGATCGACTTCAGATGCAGAGGGGAGTACAATATATATATATATATATATATAATCAGGGGGATGGACATAGGGGGACATACCAGAGAAGAAAAGCAGAGGAGAGTATGGCTCCTCTGGACCTGAAGGTCCCCAGTGGTAATAGCCAAAGGAGCCAGCCAGACCTGAGTAAACATGGATTATGTAGACAATATCAAGATGTGCCCATAAATTTTATATTGCTGTATTGCATGAGCAGGCTTTAGTACATGGCTTGAGGGTGAATAAAGTATATTTGGCAAGGGGAGAAGCTATGCTGATAACATGCAGAATTGCATGATGCCAGATAAAACAATCCTACCGCAAATAATCTGGAGTATTTGCTGGTGTATTGACTTCCAAAGACTGATATAAGGAGTGACTAAACATCAAAGGCATACATCACAGGAAGTCAGCTACCGTATTCCCTTAAGGCAGAATAGGCTTTGAAGCCAAATGTGTGGAACGCACCCTTGCTAGCTCCTGGCATGGTGAGGGTCCTCCTTTTTCTCTTTAGTACTATATAAGAGATTGTAATTTGGACTTGTCAACATATGGACCTATTGATTTGTGAAAAGTGAATTTAGATGATAGGTCTCCTTTAAATTTAGTTTTCTGCATTTTAAATATCTTGTTTTCAGCACTTAAAAGCAGCATGCTGCAAAAGTGATTGCCTGTAACATTTCTCTCCACCACCACCCTTGTGTGTCACTCTAGTTAGGACCCATTTGCTGATACATTCCAGTCTTCCCTGTTATTCCTGCATGTTTCCAGATCCCTTTCAGAAAAATACCAAACCGAATAATGGTATTAAAAGTGAGAGAGGGCTCAAAACGACAGCGCGTCGCACGATTGAGCCGAGACGGCTCAGCTTGTGTGACAAATTGGGGAAAATTACTGCAGAGCAGTGTTTCAAGACCATTATCTCTGCTGGGTAGATAAGCATTTGCATTAGCGAGGGCCGACATCCATGCTAGCGCATTGAATGGAAGTGTTTGCATTGACTGTCTCCCCACAGGCTGCTCTGTTATTGTCAGGCTTGTGCTGGATTGCAAGGAGATGTGTTTTTTTTTGTTTTTTTTCCCCCTCCTCGTCCTAGTCTCTTCAGCAGATGTGCTCAGGCCAGTTCAGGGGTGAATCTACAGAGCGGAACAAGGATTTCTAATGGGGCTTCTGGGGGGAGGGGGGAGCGCTGACATTTTCTGTTGCTATGGAGAATGAGCAGGCTTTAAAGCTCAAGTTCACCTTTTTATCTACCTTTTTAGTTCCTGTGTGTTCTATATTTTTTCCAGTTGATTACATCTATATTCCTAGTTTTTCACTGTGCCCATTTTAAGTTTTTACAGGTTTCAGTTTAAAGGTCACTCCACCCAAGACTGATATTTCAATAGATGCTGGAATGTTGACCAAAGTTTTGGCATCATGGAGAACTGCGCCAGTTTTGCAAGTACCGGCTCTGCAGCAGAAATAGACTGCACCTAAATCGGGAGGGTGCAACTTTGTTGGGGAGCAGATGGCTAGAAGTTTTTGGAGAAACTAGGATATGGGGGGGAGGGGGGATATCGTGAGAGATATACCATGGAGTGAACAAGGGTCAAAGTGTGCAGATGAGAGCAAAGTAATTGAAGGCCGAGGGGTCACCATTAGCATTCCAAAACTACAAAGAATGCAATAAGAAATGCAGGAGTGCAAACAGGGCAGCTAAAATAGATTTATGAGCGGCACGTTGCTGAGAAGAGTAAAAAAAAAAAGAAACCAAACGTTTTTTTCTTTAAATATGAATAATCTAGGTCAGAGCATCTTGAGCCCGCAAAATGTATGAGGAAGTTGGTCACGTTTTTCTCTTCAGTTTATTCAATGTAATGTGTTAACATTGTATTGAATGTACTGTTGTGGCTGACAGAGACCAGTGTTTGGAGAAAAAAAAAAAATAGAAAACCTTTTAAATATGCTTACACCTGAGAATTCTGGAATAACTTAACCATGTTACAGCCAGAACTATATTTAAAAATTTTAAGGACAGGCGACTAACTGGAACAGATTGACGAAAAAGCAAATGTGGTACCAATATTTTACTAAGTGCCAATATATATATACTGGGAAACTACAGAGCAGGCACCCTAACCTAGTAAGTAAACTCTTTAGAGGGAATTCTAAGGGACCATATCCACAAATTTACTGATGAAAATAGTATCATCAGTAACCAACGTGCATGCAGCGTAAGCTGGATAGAGGAAGGCCTGTGGACATAGTGCATCTAGATTTCACTAAGGCATTTGACGCTTAACAACACTTACACTTTGCAAATTTAAGGTCCTTTGGCATTGATGATATTGTATGTACCTGCATAGAAAACTGCCTGCAGGAACACATCCGGAGTGGCATATTTTCGTAATGGTCTAGAGTCATGAGCCGGGTACCACAGGACTGTCCTGGGATTAATTCTGTTTAACTTGTTCATGAACCAAGTAGAAGTTGGAATAAATAGTTTAATCTCAGTGTTTGCTGATTATACAAAGCTAAGCAGGGCAATAACTTCACAGAAGGATATAACATCTTTACAAGAAGACCTAGTTAAAATTGAGATTTGGACAGGCAGATGAGGTTTCATATTGCAAAATGTAAAGCAATATACTTGGGAGCTAAAAATATAAATGTAAGTTACTCATTAGGGGAATAACTTCTGGGGGAATCCAAGTACAAAAAAGGATTCAGGGGTCCTAATAGATCAGACTCCGCAATAGCATGCAACGCCAAGCTGCAGCAAGCAAGGCTAGCAGACTATTAGCATGCATTAAAAATTGTATTTATTCAAAAGATATAACTATTTCTACCATTTTACAAAACTCTGCTTCGTCCCAATGAAAGGAAACTATTTAACCTAATGTCTCTGAAGAAATGCAGCCAAACAATGAAGTTGGACAAGAGGCAGTTCAATTTTAAACTGCGTGAGGGGTTCGTTCTTGTTACAGCAGTACGGATGTGGAACTCCCTTCCACAGTTGGGGGTGTCAGAGGAGTGTGTAGATACATTTTGAAAAAATGTTTTTACCGTGTTTATTTGCGAACACAATATGCGGATATTTGGGAAATGGTAGTTACCGGTATTTGCCATCCGTATAACTTATACGATAGTAAGGTGCCACTGCTGCGCCGGATCATGTACCTAGTATGTGATCCGACACTTCCAAGTCTGGGGCACGCATGCTCTCACAGCTGGCTACTTGCTCCCGCTGTAATTGTACACACAGCACAGCGGCACTGTGACAGTGCATATTTTTAGCACTGGTCGCTGTATTCGTGTCACTGGTCCCCCAAAAGTGTCCGTGTCCGACTGTCCACCGCAATATTGCAGTCCCGCTAGAAGTCGCTGATCGCCGCCATTACTAGTAAGAAAATAAATAAAAATGTCCTATAGTTTTGTAGACGCTATAACTTTTACGCAAACTAATCAATATACGCTTATTGGGATTTCTTTTTTTACCAAAAATACGTAGCAGAATACATATTGGCCTCAACTTTTTTTTTTTTTTGGTTTCCCCATTTTGGATAAAGTAAGGGAGGGATATAACCCCAATCAGATTTTTTTTGTTTCGCTATCTGTATCATTGGGGAGATTTCCCTTCACTTCCTGTTCCATAGCCAAACAGGAAGTGAGAGGAAATCCCTGCAAATTAAGGGGTTTCCTTGGGGACCCCCAGGTCACCAAAGCTAGTGTCCCCATTGGAAGATTTGGGTTTTTCTCTTACTTTCACTGCTAATGGTAAACAGGACAGGGTGAATCTCCTTAACGGGGGCACTGACAAGTTTTTTTAATAACTCTCCACTCTATCCAAAACTAAAAAAAATATGTTTTGCCTTTAGTAGACACACACACACACACACACACACACACACACACACACACACACAAATATGTTTTGCCTTTAGTAGACACACACACACACACACACACACACACACACACACACACACACACACACACACACACACACCCACCTCTGAAGTCCTTATTCAACTATAAATATACAACTATCTTATAAGAAGTGTTTGCCTCTTCAAAGCCCTCAAACTGGCCCACCTATTTAGGGATTGGGTTCTGTATCCCAGACGGGGCTCGCCCATGCCCCAAAAGCATTAAGCACAGTCCGAAAGAAAATCCAATAGTACGCCGAGCCCAATGTAGCAAAAGCTTTATTGTCCCTGACATAGTGCACAAAACAATGCCTAGAACCTCGCCATACAAACTCCTTGTTTTTTTTATATTTCTCTGGGACTCCGTTGTTACATTCTCTCTGTTCTTGTGGTCTTGGATTTGCACACCTGCTGGGACCATTATGAGGGACCCCTACTCTTCCTGTTGAAGCTATGCCTGGGAGACGTTTGTTGGCATATCCAGCACACTAGATTGTTTAAAAAAAAAAAAAAAGCTCTGGATGCATTTCATAAATGCAAAAAATATAACTGGATTTTAAAGTGGTATTAAAGGCAGAAGGTTTCTTACCTTTAAAGTGGATGTAAACCCACTCTCACCCTTTCTAAACTACTGCCATAGTGCTGATCTATAAGGATATAGATGCCTCCTGCATGTATCCTTACCTGTCAAATGTCTCCCCTCTGCCTGTTATAAGAACTGAAAAACTGCAGATTCTGATAGTGGATCTGTTGTCTGGAGCTCGGTGGGTGGAGTCGTGATGTCAGTAGACTCCCCGCCCACCTCTACACTCCCCTTGTCAACATGCATTTTCTCCTGTGTATTTCTTCTGCTATGATCACTAACATCCAGTCAAAATCCAGAAAAGTAACCACATGACTTCAGAAAAGGAGTGGGGGTGGGAATTAATGTAAATAACCTGTCACGCAAAGCAAGGGGCGGAACGGACAAAGGTTTTTCTCTGTTTGTCCGTTTTATCTCACTGAACAATAAGAGGATTGGTCAGAGCTGGATTAACTGTGTGGCAAGACCTGGCACAAATGATAGGAAATCTTATACTCCCACATTGTGACGGCAAAAAAAATAAATAAAACATTTTGGGTTTACATCCACTTTAATGCATCCTTTGTGCAGCCCCAGCCCCCCTAAATACTTGAGCCCAATCTCATTCCAGAGATGTGCACAAGAGAAGTGGCTCTCTCTCTCCTCATTGAACAAAGGAAGCAGCAGGAGCCACTGGCTCACACTGCTGTCGGTCACACCCAGTAAGGGGGAGAGGGGGCGTGGCTGAGCCACACTCTTGTGTGTCTATGGACACGCAGAGCCAGCTCGGGAGCGAGCATGCACGATCAACCCCATCGCAATTGGCTTGCTATGGAAAGCACTAGGCAGAGGGGTGCGGTAAGGAGTGCCGGCAGGGGGACTCGAGAAGAGGAGGATCGGGGCTGCTTTGTACAAAGCCATTGCACAGAGCAGGTAAGTATAACCTGTTTGTTATTTAAAGAAATATTTTTGCTTTTAGAATTTAACATTGATAGGTAATAACACCAGGGATTGTTGATCCAGGGAATATCCAATTACCTCCTGGGAGATCAGGAAGATTTTTTCCCCTACTGGAGCAAATTGGACTATGCTATTACAGGGTTTTTTTTTTTTTTGCCTTCTGCCTGATCGGCTGTGGGTGTATGATTGTGTACATGGAGATTTTCTATTTTTTTTTTTTTTTCTATTGGTTTAACTAGAACAGTGGTTCTCAACTCCTGTCCTCAGGACCCACTAATGGGCCAGGTTTGAGAACTGAAATACATCACAGGTGATATAATTTGCTGCTCAGTGATTGCAGTATTCTAGGCTGCATCTCCCCAAGGTAATTCCTTAAAATCTGGCCCGTTAGTGGGTCCTGAGGATGGGAGTTGAGAACCACTGAACTAGATGGACTTGTGTTTTATTTCAACCTAACTATGTAACCATAAAAAATAGGGACATACTTCCTCCACCCACCACCTTTCTCTTTCCACAATTCGAAAATGATCTAGTATTAATCAATTTGCACAAAACAATGACTGTGATAGCTTGTAAGCTCCTCAGAACTACAGCCTGATGTTATACTGTATACCCTCTGTAAAAGTAAAATGACATTTGTCGGAATGTTTTTAAATAGAAGAAAGAAGACCTAGAAAAATGCCCATTAACACAGGGAGAAGCCCAATAATTAAATTAATGAACCATTTAAGGTGGTAAATGCTTCTGGAATCTTAGTGTTGCAAGACCCCCTAAACATTTTGCCACTGCGTTCTAGCAGCATGTGTATTGAAGTCATATTGCCTCTTGGAATGAATGTCTGTCCATGTCTACTAGTAAGTGTTGCATTATTTAGCAGCACAGAGTGAATTAAGAAACAGGCGGATTCCTGCGTATCCAGCAGGGACTGAAACCTGTCCTGATAAATTCATGAACTCTGCCACAGTAACCTCCAGTGTCCCCTCTCGCAGTCTCTGCCGAGAGGGTAACCTTGTTAAAGGGTATCTCGCCTTCCAGCACGTCTGAAGAGTTGCTTTGTCAGCCAAGTCTGTGGAAATGGGTTAACGTGTCCGCAGGGGGAGATAAAGAAGTATGAATATGAATGAGACGCGATGGCGCTTTTTGGTGCGCCAGCAGCTCTCAGCAGGGGCAGCCGCTCTCCCCGCTTCTCCGTCATCCTTTCTCATCCCTCATTCCTCCCCTCCCACCATCACCACCTCCCCTGGCAGGCAGGGACCCCGCAGCTCGGCTATTTTTAGAAAGTCATTCAGAAAAGCAGCCAAGCGCAAAGCATGGCAGTGTTCAGCTGCGAGATGCAGGGGTTTGCTGATGACATGTGAGGGATGAACAATTTATAGGTATTAAGCTCCGGTGGTAATGCTGTCAGACACTGCAGCTCTTAAAACAAATACATAAATGTAAATGTTAACTCATTTGCTGCTGGTGGGGGGGCTGCAAGCATCATTCCATCTGCTCCTTTTTGCATTACTTCCCCATTCCTTGATTTCACACTTTCTCCAATGACATTGTCTAATTCAAGGACAATTTTGGTGCGTGTGGAGTGGCTTGAGTGATGTATAACCTTGAGCAGTGATATTGAGGAATATGTGGCTTTAAACCATGATTTGCTAGACTTTGGCCAGTTATGATTTGTCATCACATTTATGGGGTTTCTCCCTGTACTTTGCTAGCACCATTGAAATGTTAGTTTAGAGTCCAAAGTGTTCATCATAATTCAACTCTGTAAATCTTAATACACTTTTGCACAAAAAAAGAGAAAATCTCTGTACAGCCAGACTCTGATGCATACATCCCAATCACACTGCATAGCCCAAAAGATGACCAGACTGGGCTCCATTCACAAAGCGGTATCTTATCGCATTCGAGTATGCGGTAAGATACTGCACAGCGTTCTCAACATTTCATGGCATTCACTAAAAAACACTGCTTAAATACGGCATGAGTTATTTTATGAAGTAATGCGGTATTGTAACGCCTGGCGGTAGCCGGCATATTAACAATAATAGTCGTTAAGGAGCAGGCAGACGCCCGCAACCTTAACAACCACTAAACAATATGGTTGTTAAGGAGCAGGCGGCTGCCGTGTCCTTAACAACCAATGAGTCAGCGGGGTTCCAGGCTGACGGTTGAAAGTAAAGGTCAGGGTTGTGGGGAAGGTGCCCCTGTCCCAATCAACATGGGGGCAAGGTGCTTTGAAGGGGGGGGCAGAGTCCCCCTTGTCCCAAAGCACCCTGCTAGGTTGAGGGAATGTGGCCTGGTATGGTTCAGGAGGGGGTGCGTGCTCGCTAATCCCCTCACTTTCCTGACCTGCCAGGCTGCATGCTCGAATAAGGGTCTTGTGTGTGGGTTCCCTTCTTAATTCTATACCAGACCCAAAGGGTATGGTTTTTTGGTTGGGAACCCTGCTGACAGCGGATGACTCATCGGTTATTAAGAACGCTCCTTAAGACCCCTTTCACACTGGGGCGGCTTCGGCGGTAAAGCACCGCTATTTTTGGCGACGCTTTACCGTAGTTTTTGCGGTGGTTTTCGGCCGCTGGCATGGAGTTTTAAACACCCGCTAGCGGCCGAAAAAGGGTTAAAACCACCCGCAAAGTGCCGGTGCTGCGGCGTTTCAGCCGCGCGCTGCCCATTAATTTCAATGGGCGGGAGCAGTGTACACACCGCTCCGAAGATGCTGCTTGCAGGAGTTTTTTGAACGTCCTGCCAGCGCATCGCCTCAGTGTGAAAGCCCTTGGGCTTTCACACTGAGACTGCAGCTGGGCCGTTTTTCAGGCACTTTACAGGTGCTATTTTTATCCCAAAAGCGCCTGAAAAATGCCCCAGTGTGAAAGGGGCACTTACCTTAGATCGGGACCCCCGAAGCAGTCCGCGTCCCTCCATCTAGACGTATCCATCGCTGCGGCGATAGCCGGAATGTTAGTTCCGGGTATCGCCGCACCAGCCAATCACAGCGCCGCTCCGGCGCTGTGATTGGCCGGAGCGGCGAAGACGTGACTCTGCGCATGCGCGCATGACCCTTCGAATTCGGCTATGTCGTCGAATACTGCTACCTAGCCGAATTTGTGAATGGGATTAACCCCATGCGCATGCGCGTGACGTCACCGTTGCCGCATTTAAATGCAAATATCTCCTTAACCGTGTAGGTTAAGGAGATATTTCATGCACCTACAGGTAAGCCTTAATCTAGCCTTACCTGTAGGTCTTTGTTTAGAAAGTGGGTTTACAACCACTTTAAGGATGCTGGCGGCTGCCAGTTCCTTAAATATCAAATGCCGGGGCCACTACTTGTTTACCGCATGCAATTATTTATTTATTTTTCTGGATTGACATTCACTCCTGTTTTATGCGGTATTTACAGAGCGTTTTTGCTTCGCGGTAAATACCACATAAAGCAGTAACGAATTGACATTTTCAGGATCACATGTGGTATTTGGGAAAACTTCTAAATACCACATGTAATCTGGTTCTGTGAATGGAGCCCAGTATTTTAAACAACTTCTATCTCCGCAATAATTCTCCAGTGGTTATAAACGGAACAAGTAAATGGATTTGTTGCTTGTCTGGCTATGAAGTATGGCAGGTTTCTGGGAATCACAAGACTGCTGAGCAGAATAGCAGTCATGCCGTGCACACACGACCGTTTTTAATGACGAGAAAAAATAATTTTTTTAAAATGGTCATTAAAAATGATCGCGTGTGGGCTTCAGAGCATTTTTCACGACGTGAAAAACGGCTATGAAAAAATTGGAACATGCTCTAGTTTTTCACGTCGTTTTTTACATCGTCGTTTATCTCGTCATGAAAAACGGCCGTGTGTGGGCTTTAACAACGTGAAAAAAAATCGAGTATGAGACGGGAGCGCTCGTTCTGGTAAAACTAGTGTTCATAATGGAGATGGCACATTCGTCACGCTGTAACGGACTGAAAAGCACGAGGCTGAAAAGCGCGAATCGTCGCTCAACAAACTTTACTAACATGAAGGGTGGCGCCATCCGAATAGAACTTCCCCTTTATAGTGCCGTCGTACGTGTTGTACGTCACCGCGCTTTACTCAAGCATTTTTTTTCACGATAGTGTGTAGGCAAGGCAGGCTTGAGAAGAATCACGTCGAGAAAAAGAGAGTTTTTTTCAATGACATTAAAAATGGTCGTGTGTACATGGCATAAGGGTTCATTTACACTTGCTTCCACTTTAATGCACGTTAAAGTGCCTACCACTTTAGGTTGCTTTTTTTAAGCTTGGCAAATGCCGTGTGTGTGTGTGTGTGTGTGTGTGTGTGTGTGTGTGTGTGTGTGTGTCAATTTTCTATCTGTTTAAAAGACCCAGTAATACCCCGGCTCAGTAGTATCTTAAGCTCATTAGTACCCCTGTTCAGCAGATGCACAGTTTATTGGTAAAGAGGGGAGGATAGGGGGAGCATGAGTAATACAGGCAGGTAACCTGAGTAATACAGAGTTGGGGGGAGAGTAATGTGTGCACAGCATCAGCAGTAATGAAGAGAATTAAAAAGTCATTCCAAGCTAAAAAAGGTCCATGAGTACTAAGAAGTGTCACTCTGTGATATAGATGAAGACAGGCAACCAGCCAGCAGATAAGTGGCTCTGTAGAAACAAGAGTAGGAGCCCAGCAGCGCCAGTCTAAGTGTAGCATATAATGTTAAAATGTTGACTTGTATAACTGCAATCCTGTGAGTGCAACAATGAATAAATCGTTATTTTAACACTATGTGCTACACTTTGACTGGCGCTGCTTGTCTCCTACTTCAGTTTATTGGTACCCTCGTTCAGCAGATCCCCAGTTCATTGGCACCCTCTTTCAGCAGATCCCCAGTTCATTGGCACCCTCTTTCAGCAGATCCCCAGTTCATTGGCACCCTCTTTCAGCAGATCCCCAGTTCATTGGCACCCTCTTTCAGCAGATCCCCAGTTCATTGGCACCCTCTTTCAGCAGATCCCCAGTTCATTGGCACCCTCTTTCAGCAGATCCCCAGTTCATTGGTACCCTCTTTCAGCAGATCCCCAGTTCATTGGTACCCTCTTTCAGCAGATCCCCAGTTCATTGGTACCCTCTTTCAGCAGATCCCCAGTTTATTGGTACCCCCTTTCAGCAGATCCCCAGTTCATTGGTACCCTCTTTCAGCAGATCCCCAGTTCATTGGTACCCTCTTTCAGCAGATCCCCAGTTCTTTGGTACCCTCTTTCAGCAGATCCCCAGTTCATTGGTACCCTCTTTCAGCAGATCCCCAGTTCATTGGTACCCTCTTTCAGCAGATCCCCCAGTTCATTGGTACCCTCTTTCAGCAGATCCCCCAGTTCATTGGTACCCTCTTTCAGCAGATCCCCAGTTCATTGGTACCCTCTTTCAGCAGATCCCCAGTTCATTGGTACCCTCTTTCAGCAGATCCCCAGTTCATTGGTACCCTCTTTCAGCAGATCCCCAGTTCATTGGTACCCTCTTTCAGCAGATCCCCAGTTCATTGGTACCCTCGTTCAGCAGATCCCCAGTTCATTGGTACCCTCGTTCAGCAGATCCCCAGTTCATTGGTACCCTCGTTCAGCAGATCCCCAGTTCATTGGTACCCTCGTTCAGCAGATCCCCAGTTCATTGGTACCCTCGTTCAGCAGATCCCCAGTTCATTGGTACCCTCGTTCAGCAGATCCCCAGTTCATTGGTACCCTCGTTCAGCAGATCCCCAGTTCATTGGTACCCTCTTTCAGCAGATCCCCAGTTCATTGGTACCCTCTTTCAGCAGATCCCCAGCTTATTGGTACCCTCTTTCAGCAGATCCCCAGCTTATTGGTACCCTCTTTCAGCAGATCCCCAGCTTATTGGTACCCTCTTTCAGCAGATCCCCAGCTTATTGGTACCCTCTTTCAGCAGATCCCCAGCTTATTGGTACCCTCTTTCAGCAGATCCCCAGCTTATTGGTACCCTCTTTCAGCAGATCCCCAGCTTATTGGTACCCTCTTTCAGCAGATCCCCAGCTTATTGGTACCCTCTTTCAGCAGATCCCCAGCTTATTGGTACCCTCTTTCAGCAGATCCCCAGCTTATTGGTACCCTCTTTCAGCAGATCCCCAGCTTATTGGTACCCTCTTTCAGCAGATCCCCAGCTTATTGGTACCCTCGTTCAGCAGATCCCCAGCTTATTGGTACCCTCGTTCAGCAGATCCCCAGCTTATTGGTACCCTCGTTCAGCAGATCCCCAGCTTAGTGGTACCCTCGTTCAGCAGATCCCCAGCTTAGTGGTACCCTCATTCAGCAGATCCCCAGCTTATTGGTACCCTCGTTCAGCAGGTCCCCAGCTTATTGGTACCCTCGTTCAGCAGGTCCCCAGCTTATTGGTACCCTCGTTCAGCAGGTCCCCAGCTTATTAGTACCCTCGTTCAGCAGATCCCCTGCTTATTAGTACCCCCAACTCTGCTGATGCCCCACTTAGTAGGACTCTCAGCTTTTCTGATCCCTCGTTTAGTAGTGACCCCCGAGCTCTGCTGATCCCCTGCTCAGTAGTAACACCCAGGTCTGCTGGTCCTCTGGTTTGCTGATCCTCTATATTGCTTCCACGCTGCACACCACGTGTGAAATCTGCTGGTTTCTCCTGCTCAGTCCTCTCTCTCCAGTCCCCGCTCACCTTCCGCTATAGTGTTCCCATGTTGCACACCATGTGTGCCATCTGCCAGTTGCACCACTCCAGTCCCTCACCTCACTCACCTTCCTGCTGCTCCATGTTGTACACCAGATGTGACGTCTGCATCAGACACTTCCAGAATATATACATCTTTCCGGTTCGCTTGTTGGTTTCCCAGTTCATTCTTGGATATCTCATACCTGCAAAGTCTCCAAAACAAAGCAGCGCTAGCTATGAATAAAAGCCCCTCAAAAGCTTCAGGTGCGCCATGCGAGAGTGGTCATAGAATTCTGTGGAGGCTTTAGAGACTCTTTTGAAGCACCAAGAAATCGACATGGAGTATAATTTTTGAAACAACTCAAAAGCAACATGTAAATAGGACTGCCTTACCATTTTATTTAGTGACGGGGGCTTTGATTGGAGCGCTTTAAAAAAAGTGTCAAATGCCACATTTTGATGCAGTATAATTGATGCCCTTAAACTGTTGACATGTCTGCAATTCAACTCTATTTACCTGTTTTCCTGGAATGCAGCTTTAAGAATTCATTACTGAATTTCCTAATAATGCACCCTTGGTTTAGGTATTGATATTAAATACAACATCGTTGGCAAGTAACTTGGTCACTAGGTATCCCAAGAACTAGCTGGTCTAAGATCTTCCACTGATGTATGTGCAGTGGTAGCAGTATTTCAAAGACTAAGGCAGTAGTAATGTTCCATAAATACCTTTTTTAATTGTAGTAAAATTCAGTAAAAAAAAAATTATAAAGAAAGTAGCAGTGTTCCAGAATATGTACAATAGTAACAATATCCAAAACTGTAAAAGGAAGTAATAGTGCCCATTGCGTTGCACTGCTGAAGGAGACAAGTCTACAGGTTGATGCAAATCAATAGGAGCAGTGACTGTCCATGCCCATTGCAGTGTTTCAATGCTTATTAGTGTATGTACAACATCTGATTCACTAAGAGTTTATACTGTTCATATTGCTGTTCTTAAATACTGTATGTTTGCAGAGTCATTTGCAAGGCTCTGTGGTATGTGACAAAAGTAGTACCGATGCAACTGTCATAGCAGTTGAGGCACGTTGACAATAATCATAGTGATGGAATCAGCAAAACATGTGTATGTATAAGGTTTGTCTTGCTGTTGCCAATTATAATGAAGTATCAAGCTCACTAATGTGTACTGCAGCAGTTTGATCAGTGCCCAGAATGTGAGCAATATCCAGAAATGTTTCTGTATTTGTAGCAGATAGTTCCCAAGAAAACATGCATCAAAACTTGTCACCCTATTTAGTGCTAGCATGGTTCTGTGTACATTATGGCTAGGGGTGCAACGGATCAAAAAACTCACGGATCGGATCGATCCTTGGATCAGAGCCACGGATCGAATCATTTTCGGATCGGCAAAAAAAAAAAAAATTACTAATATCCACGTCATCCCCCCCCCCCCCCTGTAATATCTACAATCTCCCCCAGTAATATCCACAATCTTCCCCCAGTAATATCCACAATCTTCCCCTGTATGTAATATCCACAATCTTCCCCTGTATGTAATATCCACAATCTCCCCCTGTATGTAATATCCACAATCTCCCCCTGTATGTAATATCCACAATCTTCCCCCTGTATGTAATATCCACAATCTTCCCCCTGTATGTAATATCCACAATCTTCCCCTGTATGTAATATCCACAATCTTCCCCTGTATGTAATATCCACAATCTCCCCCTGTATGTAATATCCACAATCTCCCCCTGTATGTAATATCCACAATCTTCCCCTGTATGTAATATCCACAATCTCCCCCAGTAATGGGCATCTCCCCCACTTACCAGTCTCTCCCGCCGGCCAGTTCAAATCCACGAGCAGCGAGGGGTGATGACGTCACAAGGCGGCCGCCGCCCCCGGGTGTACCAAGATGGCCGCGGCTCCGGAGCTAGGCCGAAGCCGCGGCCTTTCCTAAGGCCGAGGCCGCGGATCGCGGTGTGTGCCGATCCGAACGGGGTGACCCGTTCGGATCACGGATCGTCACCGATCCGTTGCACCACTAATTATGGCATTAGCCAAGTATTATGTGCTATCATGGTATTAGCATAGTATTATGCACAATAATAGTATTGTCACAGTAAAACATATAAAGATAGTAGCAATGTGGTATTATGTACGACGATAGTATTATGCATATTAATAGGGTATTATAATGGATACGATAATGTACAATATCAGTATTAATATAGAATTATGTAGAATGGTAGCACAGTATTGTGTACGGAGATGGCGGTAGCACAGTATCCACTTGACCTCCAGAAGATTTGTCGCCCTTCCTGACCAGGCCATTTTTTTGCAATACGGCACTAATAATTGCGTAGTCGTGCAAAACTATACCCAAATAAAATGTTTTTTCTTTTTTTTTTTTTTTTTTTTTTATAATTTTTTACCTTCGGCTATAAAACTTTGCAGAGACAGGATCCAAGCCTTCCCTCCTGTCAGAACGGCAATCTGCCTTGTTTACAGATTGCAGTTCTGTCTCTCTGGTTGATGATCAGCGGGTGCCGGCGGACATCGAGTCCATGGTACCGGCTCCCGCTGTGTGTAATCACAACGTGGGGCGAGACGGCGGCGGTACGCATTTGCGCCCCCCTACCTGGAAGGGAAGGCTCGTGTGTGTGTGTGTGTGTGTGTGTACGCCATCCTGCGCACAGCGGCTGCTCTGTAGCAGTAAAAGTGCTATAGCCCCGAAGCTATGTTGGTGTTATGTACAGAGATAGCGGTAGCACAGTATTATGTACAAAAATAGTGATAGCACAGTATTCTGTACAGAGATAGTGGCAGCACAGTAATATGTACGGTGGTGGTAGTAGTAGCACAGTTTTATGTACATTTGTAATAGTAGCACATAATTGAATACCGTGATGGTAGCATTGGCATGGTATTACAGTATGTGCAAAGTACAGGAACAGAACACCTTCAGTACTAGTAGGATATTTTTATTTCTTGTTCATACATCACGGGACACAGAGCGGCATAGTCATTACTATGTGGGTTATATAGAATTACCTTCAGGTGCTGGCACTGGCAACTTCCAAAACAGGAAGTACCCTCCCCTATATAAGCCCCTCCCATCCGGGAGCACCTCAGTTTTTTGCCAGTGTCTAAGGTGTTGGCCAAGGTTAACATGTATTCATCTGGGCTTGTGTACAGGTTCTCTGGGCCTTAGCAAGCTATTCCGGATCCGACCAAAAAAGCTTCATAGCTAAACGGTCGGTACCCGGGCCTTGCAGAGAAGAGCAGGGTTTTGCCTGTAATGCCTCTCTTTAGGAGGGCTGGACCCTGGGATCCAGAGCTCTGGTCATACCCAAAACCAAGAGGCTATCTGTGCAGGGTGCTATACAGGTCCAGGGGAGTGGAATCCTTGGGAACCCGGTCCCTGAAGGTCTAGTACAATGCCTGCCGTGAGAGGTGAAGTTTGGGCTTCTGTGGACCAAACAAAGTCCTGCGGCGGGGAAAAGGTAAGTGGGGGCCCCTCAGGAACTTGGTTCTATTGAGGGGACCCCCAAGCCTAATATGTCTTTCTGCCTGTTACCTAAAGGTATTCCCGCTAATAGCTGTATATGCCTAAGAAATCCTAGAAATGTCTTTTCATAAAGGAAGTTTTAAAAACTGTAAACCTAGAAATGTTTTTCATAAAGGAGGTTTTTAAAAAAAAAAAAGACAAAAGTGCGGTACCTGTGTTTGTCCACTAGAGGCCGCTGTGGAACGTCTTTTTCTTGGGACTATTCCTTCCATGGTGAAAGTCCAGGCAGATGAGTGAGCTCTCTATCAGGGAAGCTGCATTCCTCTGTCATGCTGCCAAGTAGTTTCCTTCCATCCCCGAGTCCTGGTGAAACAGGGACCCTGGCTCCTCTCCCTACATGGCGCCAAGAGCGCACACGTGCATGCGCGCGCGCACACACGCTTTCTTTTTATAGATTTAGCTTCAAAAAAGGGGGCGGAGCCTGGCGGATGACGCGCTCTGTGCGCCCAGCGCTTCTGCGCATGTGCGGGCGTCCCAGCAAGATAAAAGGACTCAGTCCACGCTGCTTGCTATGGACACAGAGCATGAAAAGGAGCTGGTAGCATGGTATAGGGGCTTACAGCGGGCGGTTGATACAGGCATCCCCAGAAAGACGCATTAGTAGACACCCACTGATGTACATAGCAGCAAATTGCATTAGACTATTTCAGTAAAGGGGTGTATTGCGGCTGGAATACCTCAGCTTTGAACTAAGGAATATGCCGCCTAAAAAACTGAGATATACCTCTCAGGAAGTGTAGGGGGTCTCCATCAGGCTCTGAGGATCTGGAGCAGTCATCTGCACCTTCCTCCCCTGAGAAATCAGAGGTTAATACCCATAAGGAACCCCCGGGAGTGCCAGGTACTGCGGCTGTCCTCAGTCCACCTGCTCCTGCATATATAACAGAGGAGGTTTTTGCCTCAACTCTGGAGGGATTGGAGCAGAGATTGGCAGCATTGATCGCTTCTTCTCTACAGGAAAGAGAGCGCGCCAGATCTCCATCCCCTCCATTAGAGTGCCTGTTGGCAGAGCAACAGTCCCAGGAAGGGACTGACCTACCTGAAGGGGATCAGGAGGAGGTTAACTCTGTTTTTGAGGAATCGACAGTAGATGAACCATTTTCAGCATCACAGACTGAAAGATTGTGGGTCCAGACCCTAACTGACATGGTTCGATCTGCATTTAAAATGCCTCTTGTTGAACCATCAACTACTGCTGTCTCCTCATTGGGGTCGCTAAAAGCTCCCCAGATTAATTGCTCCTTTCCAATACATCCATTATTGGAAGGACTTATATACCAGGACTGGGAACATCCTGATAAACTATTTGTTCCACCTAAGAAATTTCAGGTGATCTATCCCATGGAGGAAAAATTCACCCAGAGATGGAATGTTCCTACGGTGGACGCAGCCATTTCTTCTGTAAACAAATCACTGACATGTCCAGTAGATAATGTTCAAATGTTCAAAGATCCAGTAGATAAAAAATTGGAATCTTTATTAAAATCTGCTTTTTCCACAGCAGGGGCTGTTACACAGCCAGCAGTGGCAGCTATTGGGGTCTGCCAAGCTTTAAAGGATCAAATGAAAATGGTCCTGAGGGATTTGCCAGACCAGCAGGCCCAGGCTCTGGCTGATCTGCCTAGAGCATTATGCTTTGCGGTTGACGCCATCAAGGATTCTATCCATCAGGCCTCCCGCCTCACGCTGTCTTTGGTACATATGCGTAGGCTTCTGTGGCTCAAGAACTGGTCTGCTGAGGCTCCCTGTAAGAAGCTCTTAGTTAGCTTCCCATTTCATGGAGAACGCCTTTTTGGCGAAGACCTGGATAAATATATCCAGAAGATTTCCAGTGGTAAAAGTACTCTCTTACCGAGTAAGAAGAGGTCTAGGGGTCCATCTTTTAAGAGGGCTACCTCTCCTATCCCTGGGACGTCTGCTACTAAGCAGTTCCGACGGCCTCCTCGGTCAAACTCAGGAGGTAAAAATCAGGGACAGTCACAGGGTAATAAAAAACCCTGGATCCGAAGAGGTACTAAACCAGCCTCCAAGTCAAGCCTATGAAGGGCTGCCCCCACTCAAACGGGTGGGGGGAAGACTTCAGTTGTTCGCAGAGACCTGGCGGGAGACGATCAAAGACGGATGGGTGCTCTCCGCAGTAACTCGGGGATACAAGTTGGAGTTAAGAGTCTCCTCCTTCCCATTTTATGTGGTCAGGCATGCCAAAAGACCCTCTGAAAAGGTGTCTCCTAATGGCGTCAGAACAACTATTGCTCCAAGGAGTAATTATGGAGGTTCCTATGGAAGAGTGGGGGTTGAGTTTCTACTCAAACCTTTTCACAGTCCCGAAACCAAACGGGGACATAAGACCCATATTGGACCTAAAGAGTCTAAACAATTTCTAAAAGTCCGGTCCTTCCGGATGGAGTCGATCCGATCGGTCACCGCTGCCCTACAGGGGGAGGAATGGTTAGCCTCGATCGACATCAAAGATGCTTACTTGCATGTTCCCATCTTTCCAGGTCATCAAAAATTTCTACGCTTTGCAGTAGAAGGGCGCCATTTTCAGTTCAGAGCCTTACCATTCGGTCTGGCCACAGCACCACGAGTGTTCACAAAAATTCTGGCCCCACTGTTGGCCGATCTAAGAACACGAGGTGTAACGATAATGGCATACCTAGACGACCTGTTGTTGATGGACCACTCAGTTGCCAAGCTAGAAGTGGTAATTGTCGATACAATCAAGTATCTAGAATCTCACGGTTGGGTCATCAACCTGGACAAGTCAGCCCTACAGCCAGTGAAAAACCTGGCATATCTAGGGCTACGGCTGGATTCAGACCAGAGGAGGATTTTCCTACCTCAAGACAAAGTATCCTCTTTGAGGGACTTGGTCCGCCTACTTTGTGCAAAAAGACAGCCGTCCATACGCCTGTGCATGAGGCTGCTAGGAAAGATGGTAGCATCATTCGAAGCTATGCCATACGCCCAATTCCACTCAAGGAATTTACAGAGGGCCATATTGTCAGCCTGGAACGGAAAAGTCAGGCTCTAGACTTCCTGATGGCTTTGTCCCCTTCCGTTCGGAAGAGTCTCTGCTGGTGGTTGATCCCCCAGAATCTCCAGAAGGGAAAACCCTTCAGTCCGATATCCTGGAAGGTGGTTACTACAGATGCCAGCCTTATAGGCTGGGGGGCAGTACTGGAGCAATGGTCTCTCCAGGGCAGATGGTCAAATGTAGTAAAAACCCTGCCCATCAATCTCTTAGAGATACGAGCAGCCCGGTATGCCCTAGTAGCCTGGGCATCCAGACTCCAAGGGTCCCCTGTCAGAATTCGATCAGACAAATGCCACAGCAGTGGCCTATATCAATCATCAGGGAGGCACCAGGAGTCGTGCAGCCCAGAGGGAAGTAAGTCACATCCTGGAATGGGCAGAAAAGCATGTCCCATGTATGTCAGCTGTCTTCATTCCAGGGGTGGAGAATTGGAAGGCGGACTTTCTAAGTCGCCAACAGTTATGCCCAGGGGAATGGTCCCTTCATCCCGAGGTCTTCCGAGCGATATGTCAGCGGTGGGGAACACCGGATGTAGATCTGCTAGCATCCAGATTCAACGCAAAGGTGGACAGATTTGTCTCCCGGACAAGGGATCCCCTCGCTTGCGGCTCGGATGCTCTGGTGTTCCCTTGGGATCAGTTCAGACTGATATATGCATTCCCTCCGCTACAATTGTTGCCTCGACTCCTTCGTAGAGTCAGGTTGGAAAAGAAGCCCGTGATCTTGGTGGCTCCAGCGTGGCCCCGAAGGGCCTGGTACGCGGAGATCATCAAAATGTCTGTGGGGAGTCCTTGGACCCTTCCACGTCGTCCGGACCTGCTTTCGCAAGGGACGATATACCACCCTTCCTTACTAACTCTAAGTTTAACGGCCTGGCTATTGAATCCCACATCCTAAAAGAAGAGAGGTCTCTCCAACTCTGTGGTATCAACTATAATCAATGCCAGGAAGCCTGTATCCAGGCAGATCTACTATAGAGTTTGGAAGGCGTACATCACTTGGTGCGAGGCCAGAAAATGGCATCCACGCAAGTACGTTATAGGCAGAATTCTGGACTTCCTACAGTGGGCTGTAGACAGGAAGTTTGCCTTAAGTACTATCAGGGGTCAGGTTTCGGCCTTATCAATACTATTTCAAAGGCCCCTGGCTATGCATTCACTTGTCAGATCCTTTATGCAAGGGGTGACTCGTATTATTCCACCGATTAAGGCTCCCATATGCCCATGGGATCTAAATTTGGTTCTGTCGGTTCTGCAGAAGCAGCCATTTGAACCTTTGCGGCACATTTCCTTGGTTCTACTCACCAGAAAATTGATATTTTTAGTAGCCATATGCTCGGCTAGAAGAGTGTCGGAATTAGCCGCCATGTCCTGTAAAGAGCCATATCTGGTTATTCATGAGGACAGAGTAGTATTACGTCCTCACCCAGCCTTTCTTCCTAAGGTGGTATCGAGGTTTCACTTGAACCAAGATGTGGTTCTATCTTCTTTTTTCCCCAAACCAAGCTCGGTAGAGGAAAAGTTATTGCATTCTTTGGATGTAGTAAGAGCAGTTAAAGCTTATCTAAAAGCCACTGCTCAGATTCGTAGAACGGATTCTTTGTTTGTTCTGCCGGAAGGCCCCAGAAAGGGTCAGGCAGCGTCAAAATCTACTTTAGCCAAGTGGATTCGACAGGTCATAATACAAGCCTATGGCTTGAGAAGTAGACCGCCTCCGTTCAAAGTTAGGGCGCACTCCACGAGAGCAGTTGGAACTTCATGGGCAGTGCATCACCAGGCCTCCCTGGCTCAAATTTGTAAGGCCGCAACATGGTCTTCAGTACACACGTTTACTAGGTTCTACCAGGTGGATGTTAGAAGTCAGGAGGATGTCGCCTTTGGGCGCAGTGTGTTGCAGGCCGCAAAAGATCCTCATGCCTGATGGCGCCCAGATTATGTATGGTGTATCCCCCCCCCCTCATTTGGCATTGCTTTGGGACGTCCCACATGGTAATGACTATGCCGCTCTGTGTCCCGTGATGTATGAACAAGAAAGTAGGATTTTTAAAACAGCTTACCTGTAAAATCCTTTTCTTGGAGTACATCACGGGACACAGAGCTCCCACCCCTCTTTTGGGGACACGTATTGCTTTGCTACAAAACTGAGGTGCTCCCGGATGGGAGGGGCTTATATAGGGGAGGGTACTTCCTGTTTTGGAAGTTGCCAGTGCCAGCACCTGAAGGTAATTCTATATAACCCACATAGTAATGACTATGCCGCTCTGTGTCCCGTGATGTACTCCAAGAAAAGGATTTTACAGGTAAGCTGTTTTAAAAATCCTACTTTACACTGCTGATGTTGAGACTCTGTCCCTTTTTAATCAATATTTAGCCCCTTAATTTATAAGGGACAAGTCATATAATGGTTTTCATTGTTTAATAACCAGCATGTCTTGCCATTTAGCCCTGTCCTAACCATGGCAGCAGTCCACTAACTCATTAAATGCTGCTTTGCAGAAATGCGTCCAAACAAAGAGTAACATATTAATGGCCGCCAGCTGTGTTGCATGTTTTTAACTTAAAACGTAATGGAATCTGCAATTATCTCTATATAATAGATGCCTACAGCTTTTCTTGTTGTCATTTGTAAATGTTTAATGGCAATTAATTTTTAATTTTGCTATTAATAATTGAGTTTTAGTAGAGTGTGTGTTGTGTAATGACTAATTCTAGTGAATCTGCTGCAATAAACAGTCACATTTCCATAGTCTAGTCAAGCCTCCAAATAACTGGCATCCTATCTACATTATTGGCAAGTGTTAACATGGAAATGGCCATTTTATGACTCAGATTAGCTGGATTATCTCAGCGAGGACAACCTTTGTAAAGTTGCTTTAATAATGGAAAAAAGGGGCCAGAAAAATGACAAACAAAAAAGGTGGTGATATCAGCTTGCAGAATGGTGCAGATGTAGTCTGAATTTGGTAGACATTGGAGGTGGTGTACCATAAGTCTCGGCAACACAAATTGTTTAAAGAAGGGGTGCCCAACCAGTGGCCCGCTGAGCCCTCTGATGTGGCCCGCCATCTTCTGCTCTGGGATGGAATAAAATAGAATACTGTTATGAATGGTAAGTTTATTACTAAAATCACAGTGTATATATGGGCATATCTGTTCTGCAGTACTGGGCTGCTTTCACACTGATCCACAGGTGCAGAGAAGTGCACCTGTGGGTTACCTGCAATGAGCCATAGACTTCTATTACCTGCGAGTTTGGTGTACTGAGAGTAGAGTGGGCTCTATAGAGCCAAGTGGGCTGCCATTCAACCGCTCCGCTCATTGTGGCCCGTGACCGGCTACCAAGTAGCTTAAGTGGCCCTTGCTCTTCAAAGGGTTGGGCACCCTTGGTTTAAAGTAACAAAGGCAATTTTCAAATCCTGTGACTTGTAATAAAGAAGTACGACCATAGCTTTTTTTTGGCCCTACTTATACAGTTTACAGGATTGCAGTTTGTTCTGACGCCACTCAGCCAGTTCTGGCTGATTAAGGATCGAGCCTTTACAGTCGGGATCCACCCAGATGCCTGAACCAGCAGCTGGCTCAGCCTCTAAGCTGTGCCGCTGGGAGCCTGTGCCAGTCGCCCCCTCCCCAGCCCATCACTCCAGTGAGCGCTGGAGGGGCAGAGCAGAGAGTTTGGTGACTGACAGTCACCGCGCTCTGCTCACAGCAGAGGGGAGAACTGAGTGATCAGTGGTGTTTGATCGCTCATCTTACTGTGCAGAGGTAGCAAGTGACAGATGCGGTATCTACCTAGGTGAGTATATAATTTATTTTTTGGTAAACCCAAACTTCCCCCAATATATTTGCCTTCACACACATTCCTGGGCAAGGCCTAAAATAAGCAGGTTCTGTAAGAGGTTAAATGGTATTAACACAGATTAGAAAATTTGCCGCCAGCACACCATAGATCTGTAATTCTGGCCATACAGTAGCAGAATTTAATAAAAAAATTGTTATTAGAACATTTGTTCAATTTTCTAGTTTGTTAGTGGGGTCACAGGGTGGAAAAAAATAAAGGATTTTTTTGAAAAACAAATAAATCAAAAAAAAAAAAAACAATTTTTTTTTTAACCCATTCATGGCTAAGCCTATTTCTGACATTTGGTGTTTTCAAGTTAAAAATCCGTATTTTTTGCTCGAAAATTACTTAGAACCCCCAAAACATTTATATATATTTTAGCAGAGAATCTAGAGAATAAAATAAGGATTGTTGCAATATTTAATGTCACACTGTATTTGTGCAGCGGCGTTTTAAACGCAACTTTTTGGGAAAAAATACACTTTAATGAATTAAAAAAAAAACGAAAACGTAAAGTTAGCCCAATTTTTGTTGTATAATGTGAAAGATGTTACGCCAGGTAAATGGATACCAAACATGTCACGCTTTATAATTGCACGCACTCGTGGAATGGCAACAAACTACAGTACCTAAAAATCTCCATAGGCGACGCTTTAATTTTTTTTTTTACGGTTACCAGGTTAGAGTTACTGAGGAGGTCTAATGCTAGAATTATTGCGCTCGCTCTGACGATCGCGGTGATATCTCGCATGTGTGATTTGAACAGCGTTTACATATGCGGGCGCGACTTCCGTATGCGTTTTCTTTGCTGCGCGAGCTCTCGGAGACAGGGGCGCTTTAAAAAAAAATGTTTTTCTTATTTATTTTTACATTATTAAATTGTGTTTTAAATTTTTTTTATTATTTTATTGCTGTCACAAGGAATGTAAACATCCCTTGTGACAATAATAGGTGGTGACAGGTACTCTTTATGGAGGGATCGGGGGTCTAAAAAACCTCCAATCCCTCCTTTTACACTTCAAAGTATTCAGATCGCCAAAAACTTTTGATTATGAATACTGTATATTTTTTTTAAATCCGGCGCTATTGGCAGCCGAGTAAACCGTAAGTGACGTTGTGACGTCGCTTCCGTGTTTACATTCAGGAGACTAGAACAAAGCTGTTTACTGTTACAAGGCGCCACAAGTGCTGGATCGCGGATCGGGTGGGACGGGAGGCCTGGTCAGCAGCGGGAGGGAGGGATGTCCCCTCCCGCTCCTCCGGTATAACAGTTGTTATGCGTGGAAAGCCGATCGCCCGCTCTAAAAACCGGTACCGGGATGATGCCTGCAGCTGCGGGCATCGTCCCGGTATAACCCCCGAAAGCCAAGGACGCATATGTGCGTACGCTTGGCGGGAAGGGGTTAAATTCGATTTTTTTTTTTTTTTAATCAAATTTTATTTTAATAAAAATGCTTTTGACGTAAAAATCTAAAGATAGTTTTCTATTTTAGATACAATAGTTTGTTTATTCAGCATGAAATGGAGCTTAGTTATGTAGCATGAGGCTGTATATTATGCAATATTTAAATTTTTGGTAAACTCATTCAATGAATGCAAGCTGAGAGAACATGCACTGCATTGGTGCATTCACACAATTTTATAGTAACTATGAGATGAAACATAGTTCAGGAATATTCCTTTATCCCATTGTTTTGCAAATCTATGTACACTACAAACTGTATGGTTGCATCGGTTCTGATATCGCTGTTTTACTAACCTGACATCTTATTATTCTAAATGGGAAACCTTAATTTTGTTTGCAAATATTAAAGATTCTAACTACCAGCAAGAATAAGTCCTTACATTTAAGTCCTGTCATTTTAGATCCATCATGGCAGCGCCTGTTAGCGGGCATCCACCTCACCTGCTGCCGCCACGTCCCTCACCTTGTTGTGTCACTGCCGCATCACCAGCCGTCCCATTAAAGTGAATGAGACTGTCGGTGAGTCAACAGCGGATCAGAGGAGGAGCCACTGAGGGACAGAGATGACAGTTGCTCTTTACAAATTGATTTAAATAAAGCCTTTTTACTAGTGATTTAAATTGACTTGATTTAAATCAAATCCACCCTTGTGGGGGTCAACATTTTTGTTTTCGACCGCAGTGATGAGAAAATTTGAGAGAGCCGGTTGCAACATTTTTCTAACAGTATTTGTGGTTTTCATTTGGGAAATTACTCTTTCCAAAATCAAATGTTAAACACAAATTAACTATTGAAGTACTTTTATGTTTAATCTCTGTTTATTACATTTTTGTTATAACAAGTTCACATGGTGTAATGCTTTACGTCTATCTATTAAGTTCTTGTGGTAAAACCAAGGAAGCTTCGACTTCTGTAGTGTATCAATGCTTTACTAAACAAGGAAAAATCTGCACATACAACTGTAGGATGCACAACACAATTCATAGCTTCCAAAATATATGCTTACAAATATAAGCATGTACAATATGTACATATTAAGTAAACTAAGCATGTACTCAACTTAGGGGTCAAGATGTAATGTCCATAGTTCCTTGCTCAGTCCAACTCAAAAGTTCTCCAAGTCTCTCTTTGTCCTCCCAAAACACCATCTCTTGTTCAAACACGCATGTCTCTACAAATCCTTTCCAAGCCCCTCCCACCCATTTCCTGTTTCCTGCAAAGTACATATCAATGGGGGGGGTCACTGTAACTAAACCTAAACTCGATATTATTACCATAAAGTCACTATAGAAATTGCCATAGCAACACGCATGGAAAAAAAAATAGGAGAAAAGGAACACAAGGCTCGGACATGCTGTGTATTCATAGTCAGTACAATACACATCGGTGAAAGTAAGACATACATGTTGGTGCGTAAACATAGGGAAACAAATAACTGGGTGACTTCCCACTAGGTAAATAGCAAATGACTATAACTACACTTGTAGGCCAGTAGTGAGGCAGTCAAACAAATATTCAGAATAGAGCCTCTCAAATATTCAATATACTAAACACATAGAAAAAGCAAAAGTCAATCACACAGATAGGGCTACCTACAGTGACATAAGTAGGGATACCTCTCTCTGGTGGGACAGGTAACAATAATATGGCCATGACCAAACAAACGTGTAGAATTCCCTTCAAGTGTTTAGCATCCATAAAGCATGGATAAAAAGAAATAAATGTTCTAGTACCAAAGAAGGAAAAAAAAGGGAAATGAAGGGGTAAAAAAAAGGAGGATAAAGAACAAGTCAAGACCCAAGAACGAAGTTGGGTATCCAATAAAGAACAACGAGTAAGGCCTCATGTACACGGGGCGCTGCTAAACGTACGTTCAGAGGCACTTGGACGCTTTTTTCAACTGCCCCTGAACTCATTCAATGTTATCCTATGTGATTATGTACACAGTCTCGTTTATTGCCGTTTTTAGGCAGTTGAGATTAACAGCGTTTCTTTAACCACTTAAGCCCCGGACCATTTGGTAGCTAAAGGACCAGAGGTGAATTCAGAATTTTGCACTGCGCTGCTTTAACTGTAAATTGTGCGGACATGCAATGTTGTACCCAAACGAAATTTGCGTCCTTTTCTTCCCACAAATAGAGCTTTATTTTAATGGTATTTGATTGCCTCTGCGATTTTTATTTTTTGCGAGATAAACGGAAAAAGACCGAAAATTTTGAAAAAAAATATTTTCTACTTTTTGTTATAAGAAAAATCGAATAAACTCAATTTTAGTCATACATTTAGGCCAAAATGTATTCAGCCACATGTCTTTAGTAAAAAAAATGTCAATAAGCGTATATTTATTGGTTTGCGCAAAAGTTATAGCGTTTACAAACTAGGGTACATTTTCTGGAATTTACACAGCTTTAAATTTATGACTGCCTATCTCATTTCTTGAATTAAAATGGCAGGGCAGTACAAAACCCCCCCCAAATGACCCCATTTTAGAAAGTAGACACCCCAAGGAAATTGCTGAGAGGCATGTTGAGCCCATTGAATATTTTTTTTTTTTTTGTCCCAAGTGATTGAATAATGACAAAAAAAAATAAAAAATTACAAAAAGTTGTCACTAAATGATATATTGCTCACACATGCCATGGTTATATGTGGAATTGCACCCCAAAATACATTCTGCTGCTTCTCCTGAGTACGGGGATACCACATGTGTGGGACTTTTTAGGAAACAGAAAAACAAACAAGGCGCCTCTAAGTGCAGAAGTATAAAACTTTTAATATCCCCTAAAAGGGTTAAAAACACTTACAAGATAGTGGATGAAACAGGCATGTAGTAGGTAAGTGCGTCCAGGAGATGTTCCAGTGGCAGGGCAGTCCCAGTCTCTGATGTTAAAGCTTCCAGGAAAGTCCACGATAACAGCTGATTGTGCTGTGAATGTTCAGAGGACACAGTAACGCTGGAGCCTGGGGATGATGTCAGAGGAAGCGAGACAGAAACCAGCATGGAACACGAACAGGAAGTGGACAGGAAGTGTGTCATGGAGGCGGGATGCGTTTCGGAACAGCTCATTGGTTCCTTCTTCAGCCAGTGACGATGGTTCCATAAGGGCTAGACTTCTTATAGTCTATGTGTTGTAATGGGGGCGGGACTAGTGGACGTCAATCAAATAAAAAGCAACACAGTGTTTTAGCAGCAGAACGCTGCCAAATGACTATACACTGTTTACACACACACAAATAAAAATAATAATAAAATAATAATAATAAAAATAAAAACAACAATAGGAGGAGGACCATAGCTGGACAGCATAATAGGACAAAATCTGCATACTACTTATTGCTCAGTTTGCATACAAATTTTTTGTTGGGGGGAAAAATAAATAAATAAATAAAAATGATGTATGACAAATATTTAAACATATAACATAATCTATTTTTGACGATATTAAAATCCATATAAATTACAGTTAAAACAGGGGAATTATTATCAGGGAGAATAAGGATATGCATACACATATGTATGTATACATAAAAAACGCATGAAAAACACATAATACACCAGACATAAAGGGAGTTAAAAACGGGTGAATTATTATCAGGGAGATAAGAATATGTATACACACACATATATATATATATATATATATACATACACACATATACATATATATAATAAAAAATAAAAATATATAAACGCATGAGAAACGCATAGTACACCAGACATAGAAGAGGATGAACAATATAGAGGATTGCTTTATACAATGGCACTAATTTCAAAATCCTCATTTAACCCACCAGGGGCCAAAACACTTAAAGAAAAAATCCAAAACATTTCCCTATGACAAAGCTTGCGAAAGCGCTCAGCTGATGGTAGGTCTCTGGGCATTGCCTCAATCACCCAAACCGAAAGACCTTCAGTAGATTTTTGGTGATGTTCAAGGTAGTGCCTAGGGACACTATGATTGTCTAAACCATCGGTAATAAAACGGCGGTGTTCACCAAACCGTTTGCGCAGTGGTCTAATGGTTCGCCCTACATAGAACAAACCACAAGGACATGTCAAGCAATATACTACATGGTCAGAGGAACAAGTCTGGAAACCTTTGATGGGGTAAGTTTTTCCTTTTACACTGAAGTCCTTCTGGCCATGCTTGACAAACCTACAGGTCTTACAAAGGGGTTTTCGGCACTGATACATGCCTGAAATAGCTAAAAATGTAGGGATAGAATACCCTGGCGGTAAGGGTTTTTCTTTTAACTTACTTGGTGCCACTTTACCTTTTATGTTAGGGGCCTTTCTATAGACAAATTTTGGCTTTTTTGATAAAGCAGGGACAAGGTGTTCATCCTGCAACAATAAGGGCCAATGTTTCCGCACGATGCCCTCCATCTGTCTGTGGCGGGAGTGAAATTGAGTGATAAACCGTATATCATTTTTATTGTTAGTGCTAGTGTCGGCTTGGATCTTAGGACGTGATGAAATCGACGTATCTTTATAAAAGGAATAGGCTGTTTTTACAATACCGGCAGGGAATTCTTTATCAAGAAATTTTCCCTCCAAGATCTTACTTTGAGTCTCATAATCGGTATCCCTAGTGCAGTTCTTTTTCAATCTGCAATACTGGCTTTTAGGTATATTGTTAAGCCACTGAGGGTGATGGCAACTTTTATAATTAAGAAATGAATTACCCGCCGTAGGCTTAGTAAAATTCCTGGCATGGATGTCCTTCCCAATAAAGAAGAGCTCCAGATCAAGAAAGGCCAACTGATGTTCGTCTATGACTGAAGTGAAATTGAGACCCATATTATTGTTGTTACAGTGAGCAACAAAATCAGAGACTGAGGATACACTGCCATCCCAGATAATGATCACGTCATCTATATATCTTCCATAAAACACGATGTGAGATGAAAAGGGGTTGTTATGCCAAATGTAGGAAGATTCCCAGTATCCCATAGTAATATTTGCATATGATGGCGCAAAATTAGCTCCCATCGCAGTCCCGTTTACCTGCAGAAAGAAGTCTTTTTCAAATTGAAAGTAATTATGAGTGAGGCAAAAAGCAGTTGCCTCTAAAATAAAGGATGCTTGCCTGGAATTCAATAAGGGATCCTGACATAAAAAGGATTGGACAGCACGCAATCCCACATCGTGTGGTATGGAGGTGTACAGAGACTGGACATCAAGTGAAACCCACAGGTAAGTGGGCTCCCAAGAATAAGGAGAGAGGAGTTGTAACAAGTGAGTACCATCTCTAATATAAGACTGCATTGATTGAGCAAGTGGCTGGAGGAACTGGTCAACATATTGTGAGAAGCCACTGGTAATACTTCCCATTGCTGCCACTATAGGTCGTCCGGGGGGATTAGTTTGATTTTTATGCACCTTGGGTAGGTGATAAAAATATGGGGTAAAATGAACGGTCCCAACTAAAAAAGAAGCTTCATATTTAGTAATAACAGCATCACGGAGTGCATCCTTGACAAGGGAAGCAGCTTCTATAGTAAAACGAGGCAAGGGGTCAGTCTGCAATTTCATGTATGTGTTACTGTCTGACAAGAGTCTATTTGCCTCTGTGACATAATCTAATCTATTCTGGATGACTATACCCCCTCCCTTGTCAGCAGATTTAATTGTTAAATTAAAATTATTGGTAAGGGCCTCAAGAGCCTTCTTTTCAGACTGAGTGAGATTATGGGCAGTCTTATTTTTACCTGAGATACACATCTCTTGAATCTCTGCGTGTACTATACGGTAAAAGGCATCAATACAGGAACCTTTAGACTTTGTGGGATAAAAGACGGAGACAGGTCTGAATTTGGTATTCTGAATTGGTGGCGAGGTCATAAGATACTGGGTATACTGTATTTGGTCATTCACTGAACTATCAAACAAAGAGGCCCTGGCAGAATGCTCATAGTCAGGTTCAGTATTAGGACAATAAAGGTCTTCTAAGAGAGCTAAACAGACATGATCATCATGAGTCATATTGTCATTACACAGGGGACTGGCTGGAATAGGGTAAACCTCAGATTGATTAGGCATGTGGTGGGTAGACTTTATATTAAAAAATCGTTTTAAAGTAAGACGACGTATAAACTTATTTAAATCAGTAAATAAAAGAAAGGGGTTTGGTTGAGCAGAAGGTGCAAAATTAAGGCCCCGACTGAGTAAAGAGATTTCGTCACTAGACAGCTGGTGTGTCGAGAGATTGAAGATTTTTACTGTACTCTCTTTTTCCTGTGGTCTGGACTTGGATCTACTTCCTCTACCCCGGCATCCTCTGCTTCGTGCTTTCTTTTTAAAGGTTTGGTCCGGGGGAGGTCTAATACTAAAAAAGAGACCGGAGGGGATTCAAAAGATTGGGCTCCACTAGTAGTGGGTACATATAAGGAATTTGGACCAAAGGTTATAGGTAAGTTAGATGATGTTTGGTCAACAGATAAAGTAGGCATTGAAGTGATAATGTTAGTGTCATTTATATGAATAGGCATCGTGGTACTCGTATTAATTTCATCTGTATGAAAAGAGGGAGGAGAAGATATCCTGTGATTGGAACTAGAAATTACCTGTGTATGGCTAGGTGGTAGGTCAACACCAGGTATGGATGAATGTAATACTGGGGGTACCTTTTTGGTGTCCTTTCTCTGTAGGTTAGGTAGTGATAGAGATGTAGGAGACTTGAGGGGCACTCTATCGTGTGCTATAGTTTTCGGATGCTGGTTAACTATAGGGGCATATGGGTTAATATCCATAAGAGATGGAATATTACAATTAGATGTACGTTTCCATGAGAATATATTGTTTTTATTATAATCACCCAAATCTCTCCGGAATTTTCCAAGTTTAAATTTAGTGAGGAGGTCTTCTCTCTTATTGATTTTTTTAGTGATGGTAGATAGCCAATAGGTAGGTAAGTGAGAGGTCAATTCCATGATTTGAGAGATCAGGATCTGTATCTGGTGTACCACTTGTTCATATTTAATGTGTCTCTGTATTATAATAATACTGATCCACTTATTAGTACAAAATTCAGAGATAGAGGACCATTCTTTCTGTTGTGCCGTATCTAAAAAGGAACCTGTTTTTAAAATCCTAAGGCCTCTAGGAGTAATATGAGCAGATATATATTTTTGAAGAAAAAATTCATCCCACCATTGTTGATTGGCAGAGGTGAGCAATTTCTCCAATCTTTGAAACGAATGGCATAAAGCACCATATTGTGCGTGACTAAATTGGGGGAGCGGTTTAAAAAAATCATTCGGAAAAATGACAAGAAGTTCCTGGACTCTAGTGTGTTTAAGTGAGTCAATCTCTGATAAAAGTTCCATAATATCAGCAAGAAATACAAGGGAACAAGGGAGGATAAAAAAAAAAAAAAAAAGGGATCAAACACAATAAATATTAAGGAAGGAATGGGGCCAATCTCAGTCAAAAGATTAATTGTTCAAATGACACAATCTGCCAGGGGACAGTCCAAATATAAGGTGCAGCAGCCTAAAAAGTTTGCTTAAAACAATAGATCCAGAAAAATGTGTATATCCAGGGCGCTCCAAGCATTTGAATCCTGACAGATAAGGTCTGTGTTGGAGAGGGTAGCAAATCTTCACACACTTTAGGCAGCACTCAGGGAGACAAGCAATCTCTAATGGAAACAGAAAAACAAACAAGGCGCCTCTAAGTGCAGAAGTATAAAACTTTTAATATCCCCTAAAAGGGTTAAAAACACTTACAAGATAGTGGATGAAACAGGCATGTAGTAGGTAAGTGCGTCCAGGAGATGTTCCAGTGGCAGGGCAGTCCCAGTCTCTGATGTTAAAGCTTCCAGGAAAGTCCACGATAACAGCTGATTGTGCTGTGAATGTTCAGAGGACACAGTAACGCTGGAGCCTGGGGATGATGTCAGAGGAAGCGAGACAGAAACCAGCATGGAACACGAACAGGAAGTGGACAGGAAGTGTGTCATGGAGGCGGGACGCGTTTCGGAACAGCTCATTGGTTCCTTCTTCAGCCAGTGACGATGGTTCCATAAGGGCTAGACTTCTTATAGTCTATGTGTTGTAATGGGTGCGGGACTAGTGGACGTCAATCAAATAAAAAGCAACACAGTGTTTTAGCAGCAGAACGCTGCCAAATGACTATACACTGTTTACACACACACAAATAAAAATAATAATAAAATAATAATAATAAAAATAAAAACAACAATAGGAGGAGGACCATAGCTGGACAGCATAATAGGACAAAATCTGCATACTACTTATTGCTCAGTTTGCATACAAATTTTTTGTTGGGGGGGAAAAAAAAAAAAAAAAATGATGTATGACATAAATATTTAAACATATAACATAATCTATTTTTGACGATATTAAAATCCATATAAATTACAGTTAAAACAGGGGAATTATTATCAGGGAGAATAAGGATATGCATACACATATGTATGTATACATAAAAAAAACGCATGAAAAACACATAATACACCAGACATAAAGGGAGTTAAAAACGGGTGAATTATTATCAGGGAGATAAGAATATGTATACACACATATATATATATATATACATACACACATATACATATATATATATATATATATATAATAAAAAATAAAAAAATATAAACGCATGAGTTTATTATTTTTTTTTATTATATATATATATATATGTATATGTGTGTATGTATATATATATATATATGTGTGTGTGTATACATATTCTTATCTCCCTGATAATAATTCACCCGTTTTTAACTCCCTTTATGTCTGGTGTATTATGTGTTTTTCATGCGTTTTTTATGTATACATACATATGTGTATGCATATCCTTATTCTCCCTGATAATAATTCCCCTGTTTTAACTGTAATTTATATGGATTTTAATATCGTCAAAAATAGATTATGTTATATGTTTAAATATTTATGTCATACATCATTTTTATTTATTTTTTTTATTTTATTTTTTTCCCCCCCAACAAAAAATTTGTATGCAAACTGAGCAATAAGTAGTATGCAGATTTTGTCCTATTATGCTGTCCAGCTATGGTCCTCCTCCTATTGTTGTTTTTATTTTTATTATTATTATTTTATTATTATTTTTATTTGTGTGTGTGTAAACAGTGTATAGTCATTTGGCAGCGTTCTGCTGCTAAAACACTGTGTTGCTTTTTATTTGATTGACGTCCACTAGTCCCGCCCCCATTACAACACATAGACTATAAGAAGTCTAGCCCTTATGGAACCATCGTCACTGGCTGAAGAAGGAACCAATGAGCTGTTCCGAAACGCGTCCCGCCTCCATGACACACTTCCTGTCCACTTCCTGTTCGTGTTCCATGCTGGTTTCTGTCTCGCTTCCTCTGACATCATCCCCAGGCTCCAGCGTTACTGTGTCCTCTGAACATTCACAGCACAATCAGCTGTTATCGTGGACTTTCCTGGAAGCTTTAACATCAGAGACTGGGACTGCCCTGCCACTGGAACATCTCCTGGACGCACTTACCTACTACATGCCTGTTTCATCCACTATCTTGTAAGTGTTTTTAACCCTTTTAGGGGATATTAAAAGTTTTATACTTCTGCACTTAGAGGCGCCTTGTTTGTTTTTCTGTTTCCATTAGAGATTGCTTGTCTCCCTGAGTGCTGCCTAAAGTGTGTGAAGATTTGCTACCCTCTCCAACACAGACCTTATCTGTCAGGATTCAAATGCTTGGAGCGCCCTGGATATACACATTTTTCTGGGACTTTTTAGGAGCCTAGCCACGTACGGGACCCCGGAACCCAAGCACCGCCTTCAGGATTTCTAAGGGTGTAAATTTTTGATTTCACTCCTCACTACCTATCACAGTTTTGAAGGCCATAAAATGCCAAAATAGCACAAACCCCCCCCCCCCCCCCCAAATGACCCCATTTTGGAAAGTAGACACCCCAAGCTGTTTGCTGAGAGGCATGGTGAGTATTTTACAGCTCTCATTTGTTTTTGAAAATGAAGAAAGAACATTTTTTTTTTCTTTTTTTTTTTCAATTTTCAAAACTTTGTGACAAAAAGCGAGATCTGCAAAATACTCACAATACCTCTCAGCAAATAACTTGGGGTGTCTACTTTCCAAAATGGGGTCATTTGGGGGGGTTTGTGCCATCTGGGCATTCCATGGCCTCCGAAACTGTGATAGGCAGTGAGAAGTGAAATCAAAAATTTACACCCTTAGAAAGCCTGAAGGCGGTGATTGGTTTTTGGGGTCCCGTACGCGGCTAGACTCCCAAAAAGTCTCACACATGTGGTATCCCCGTACTCAGGAGAAGCAACAGAATGTATTTTGGGGTGTAATTCCACATATGCCCATGGCATGTTTGAGCAATATATCATTTAGTGACAACTTTGTGCAAAAAAAATATATATTTTTTTTTTTTTCCGCAACTTGTGTCAACATATAAAATATTCTATGGACTCGACATGCCTCTCAGTATATAGCTTGGGGTGTCTACTTTCCAAAATGGGGTCATTTGGGGGGTTTTGAACTGTTCTGGCATTTTATACACAACATTAGGAAGCTTACATCCACTCTTCTAACCACTTGAAGACAAAGCCCTTTTTGACACTTTTTGTTTACATGAAAACATATTTTTTTTTGCAAGAAAATTATGTTGAACCCCCAAACATTATATATATTTTTAAAGCAAAGGCCCTACAGAATAAAATGGTGGGTGTTGCATTTTTTTTTCTACACAGTATTTGCGCAGCGATTTTTCAAACGCATTTTTTGGGGGAAAAATACACTTTTTTTAATTTTAATGCACTAAAACACACTATATTGCCCAAATGTTTGATGAAATAAAAAAGATGATCTTAGGCCGAGTACATAGATACCAAACACGACATGCTTTAAAATTTCGCACAAACGCGCATTGGCGACAAACTACATAAATTTTTAAAAGCCTTTAAAAGCATTTACAGGTTACCCCGTTAGATTTACAGAGGAGGTCTACTGCTAAAATTACTGCCCTCGATCTGACCTTCGCGGTGATACCTCACATGCATGGTGCAATTGCTGTTTACATATGACGCCAGACCGACGCTTGCGTTCGCCATTGGGCAAGAGCAGGGCAGGACAGGGGTGCTTTTTTTTTTTTTTTTTTTTATTATTAATTTTGCTTTTTTATTTTATTTTTAAACTGTTGCTTCCATATTTTTTTTTTTTTTTTATCATTTTTATTGTTATCTCAGGGAATGTAAATATCCCCTATGATAGCAATAGGTAATGACAGGTACTCTTTTTTGAAAAAACTGGAGTCTATTGGACCCTAGATCTTTCCTCTGCCCTCAAAGCATCTGACCACACCAAGATCGGTGTGATAAAATGCTTTCCCAATTTCCCAATGGCACTTTTTATATCCGGGGGGGGGGGGGACATTCCCTCCCACTGCTTGTAAAAGCAGTCCAGAGGCTAATTAGCCACTAGGATTGCTTTTACATGAAAGCCGGCCGCTGGCTGAAAAGAATGATACCAAGATGATACCTAAACCCGCAGGCATCATTCTGGTATAAACATTCAAAGTCCAGCAACATACCAGTACGTTGCTGGTCCTTGTTGGACATGTATGAAAAAAAAAGATTGATCGGTGGGTATGCCCACCATTAGAATACCGCCCTTCATCCACCCACTTCTAATGATGGGCATACATGCACCATTTATATATGCCGAAGCATGGGGGCATCTTCCCGCAAAAGTTATGCCGCGTACACATGGTCAGACTTTTCCACGGGCAAGCCTCCGTCGGAATTTCGACCGTATGTACGCGGCATTAGGAGCAAAATCGCTCCTCCGCCCCTGCTGCCCCAATGCTTCGGCATATATGCTTTTTTTTTTTTTTTAACTGTGGTGGCAAAATCACCTCCTACAGCACTGGAGTCGCAGGGATCAGGCCTGTCTCTGCGAACGCTGCAGTTATGTGTGTTGTGTTTTGTAAGTGACAGTGATCGATCGATACTGCACTTGGGTGGCCTGGGCTGGACGGAGGGGCAAAACGCAGGTGCTAGCAGGTATCTGGGCTGATCCCGCTAACACAACGTTTTTGGGAACCCTAAACTGCTGGGGACGCTAGTATAGATCTGATCAGATCAGATATTGATCTGTTCAGATACTATACCACTAAGGGGGGTGTATGCTTCACGCGTGGGTGTTAGCGTTACTGGCACTAACCTGACGCTGCCTGGGGTGTGACGCAGACCCTCTCTGACGCTAAAACCTAATTGATATCACCCGCCGGGCGATCAGGGGGTTAAACCTTTATTGGGTTATATACGGGGGGTGCCCTGACACTATAAAAAGCAAACTAACTAACCAGCGTCACCCGTAACACTTATATGATGATCACTGGTGAAAGGGTTAACTAGGGACAATTAGGGGGTTAAAACCTTTATTAGGTAATATATGGGGGTACCTGACGCTATATAAAAACCTGACGGCGAACCTAAAAAAAAATTACTGGCTACCGATCTGCATCACCGACACTAAGACAACGATCATAAAAACGATCGCTTAGCGACAGTGGTGATAGGGGTGAAAGGGTTACCTGGGGGGCGATCAGGGGGTTAAACCTTTATTGGATAATATATGGGGGTACCTGACGCTATAAAAACCTGCGGCGAACCTAAAAAAAATTACTGGCTACCGATCTGCATCACCGACGCTAAGACATCGATCAGAAAAATGATCGCTTAGTGACGGCGGTGCTAGGGGGTGAAAGGGTTATCTGGGGGGTGATCAGGGGGTTAAACCTTTATTAGGGGGGGTTAGGGGGCTACACTGGACCTAAAACTGAATGTACTGACACTTTTACAGTCACAAATGTCACTGATTGCAGTGATCACTAAATAAATGGTCACTGCAATCAGTGACACTGTGACTGGGGGCTGGGGGGTGATCTGGGGGGGCGATTTATGTGTCCTGGTGTCAGTGTAGTGTTGTGTGCACTAACCTGCATCTTCTCCTGTACGGCGCTCGGTATATGTGAGCGCCGCAGGAGAGATGACATCACTTCCTCCAGCCTGTGTAAACAGTACACAGGCAGGGGAAGCTCTCATTCGCCGGGAGCGATCGAGAGGGGGTGGCCGGAATCGAACGGCCGTCCCCTCATGCCGGATCGCTCCCGAAGGTAAAACGACCGCTCACTGTAAAGAAGGGGGGTCCGATCGGACCCCCCAACTATACAAAGGCAATCACGTATATGTACGTGATTCTGCCGGTCGGTGCCATTCTGCCGACGTATATTTACAGTGGGCGGTCGTTAAGTGGTTAAAAGCAAAAAAAATGGGTTCAGACACCGAAGATTTCTACGTTTCAGACGCCAAACGCGACTAAGACCCCTTTCACACTGGAGCGGTTTGCAGGCGCTATTGCGCTAAAAATGGAGCCTGCAAACCGACCCTAAACAGCCGCTGCTGTGTCTCCAGTGTGAAAGCCCGAGGGCTTTCACACTGGACTGAGAACAGCAAATGAAGAAATGGACAGCCGCACTCCAAAAACCTTTTCGGTTGCTTTTATTGTAAAAATCGATGAACAAATGCACCACAGGTCACAGCAAGACAGGGATCAGCTGACGCGTTTCACACTACAAGTATTAGCGCTTACTACCCAGCTATGAGTAAGCACTAATACCTGTAGTGTGAAACGCGTCAGCTGATCCCTGTCTTGCTGTGACCTGTAGTGCATTTGTTCATCGATTTTTACAATAAAAGCAACCGAAAAGGTTTTTGGAGTGCGGCTGTCCATTTCTTCATTTGCTGTTCTCAGTCTGCCTTGTGCATTGCCAGCACCCACGGCTTCCTGATTGTTGAAGAATTAATAGAACCTACTCACCTGGAGCGGTAATCTCTTTTTCCCGGCTTTCACACTGGAGGGGTGCGCTAGCAGGACAGTTAAAGTCCTGCTAGCCGCATCTTTGAAGCGGTGTGTATACCGCTCCTGCCCATTGAAATCAATGGGACAACGCGGCTATACCGCCGGCAATGCGCCTCTGCAGAGGCACTTTACGGCGGTTTTTAACCCTTTCTTGGCCGCTAGCGGGGGTAAAACCGCCCCGCTAGCAGCCGAATAGCGCCGCGAAATTGGCGGTAAAGTGCTGCTAAAAGCAACGCTTTACCGCCGACGCACCTCCCGCCCCAGTGTGAAAGGGGCCTAGACGCGTTTAGTTTCTAGGCGTTTTTGTTTTTGGTCATTTAAAAAAATTATTGCAAACGCGGCAAAATGCCGCTAAACACAGTATGTAAACGCAGAAAAACTGACGTTTTAAACTTGGGTTACTATCTGTCAAGTTAAATGGTTCAGGAGCAGTTGTAAAAATGTCCCGTGTACATGGAGCCTAATATGGCAGGGAAATCTAAGTATTTTTTGGAATGACATTTGTCTGGTTGCTGAATGTACTAAGAATTTTTGACATCTACTGGTGTATTACCAGCTTTATAAATATTTCAAAAGTTTATTTAAAAGCGATCTCAGTAAAAAAAAAAATCTCTTGTCAAAAAAATATATTTGACTATACTGGATAAAGCACTGTTAGGCGGCTTGTTATGTCTGTAAACTGAGCCTTCCTTGGCTGGTTTGGTTTACACACTGCGTTCAGAGTCAATCCAAGCAGCTCTGTACCGTCACGTCACTGTGATTTGTCGTAGAGAGACCAGTCACAGTGATGACATGATGTAAACTGTGTACATTCACATATGTGAGCCCTCCCCTTCCTCTTTCAGTGGAGGAAACAGGAGCTTATGAACTTGGTATAATCCTAGCAGCAGTAGCTTCATGTAAAGTTTTTAACTTTCACCCCCCCCCCCCCCCCCCCCCCAACCTTTCTCCTTTACATCTGATTTCCAGTGTCTCTCTCTGTGACCCGTATATTAACCCTTCAGCTCCATTACCCTGCACATCTGCACTTAACCCCGTCTGGCAATACAAGAGACCCGATTTTTATCTGTTGCAGGTCGGTTACACTTGCAGGTCTCCACCTCACCTTCAGGCTGGGTTCACATATGTGCTAATTGGATGCAGGTTTCACTGCATCCAATTTGCATTACATGCTAGTGTGACCGCCTCTCAATGAAACCGGGTTCACACATGTCAGTGGTGAAAGGTAAAAGGGTCCCGTGCGTTTTTGGGTACTGTAGGAACGCACTGGACCTCAGGCTGGAAACCACAGCCGCACATATGTGAAACCGGCCTCGGCCTATGACTTAGACAGTAAAGGAGAAGCAGCAGAATAATGCTTGCTTCTCTTTCGCTATGCTCTTTCCTCAAATTAGCATGGCTTGCTCCTTCTTCTCCCTCTCTGTCTGAGCTTTGCTGTATAAGGACTGCAAGAATTTGATACTAGGTTACATTCAGGTACTTACACGACTGCATTAAAAAATACACAATTATGTATTGCTGAATACAAATATGAATTAATTTATATCTTTTATATTTTTTCAGAGTTCAGCTTTAATTTCAAGCTCTAAACCTAACCTCACACATAATTCTAGCACTGAAAGGTTCTTGCACCAAAACCAATGTGATATTTTGGTGGTGACTTGCAGTGCACCCAGTTCAGTGCTGAATGTCTACGCCTGTCCACTTCTGTGGCTTGTTTTCATAGGTTTCTGGGCAGCCTTCCTGAAGAGTATCTTAAGATGCTTCATTGTCCTCTAAACATGTCTCCTTGTTTTTCGTGACCTTCAGTCGGCATGAAAGGAGGAAGAATTTTCCAGTTAATCTATATTACATAGCCGCTGCACTGGAAAATCCCTCAAGAAGGCAGTTTGAGGGGAAGATGAGCCTTTTCACCTGCCAGCTGCGGGAGTCGGAGATAAAACTGCTTACACTGAAATTGCTGCAGAGCGTAAATACTTCCAACTTCCCCAGCATTCATGAATAGAAATAGGCCTTCATTAACTAGAGCATGTGTTCACTTTTACTGGCAGCACAATTCCCTTTGCATCAATTAACCCTTCCAGCGTTACAGGGCACTAGACAAATATCCTAATCTAGTTAATGGAGCAAGCTGTATCTTTAGTTCTGGGTGGGGGGGGGGGGGGGGTGTTGCAGGTTGTGACTCTTCAAGGGATTCACTGAAAATTTGCAAGCCTGAGGTGCATAATTTAGGTTTGTGAAGATTGTTGTCAGTCATTTGCATTGGTTTTATAGTGATGACTAGTAATTTTTTAGTAGTTTTTGTATCCTACATTTCAGTGTTCCTGTACATGTGACCATAAATTAGGGCCACTAAGGTGGAAGCCAGTCAACAATATGATTGTGGGAGGAAAGTAAAGTGCCAGACTGAAACCCCCGGCATGTAGTGTCCTTGGGACCCCAATCCTCACCCTAGCCATACTCTTTTTGCCAGCACTTCTTCACCACCTCTGCCTCCCCTGCATCCAGCTCTGAAATTCAAGGTGTCAGCTGCTGTCAGACACCAAAGAGAGCTGCAACATCACTCCTCAAGTCATGTAGCCGTGCTCAGTCCTAGAGATTGGCTGCTAGACCCAGGCACTGCTCACATGGAAGAAGCTCACATGCTCTTCCATAAGGCTGGGTTCACACTGGTCCGACAAACGCTCCGACATTGGGAGCTCATGTCGCATGACGAGTGAAAATCAATGTTTCCCCTTAGAGAAAAAAAGGGGAAATACTGCGCTAAATACAAAAATAAACACCACCCCTAAATTAGCAGCAAGCTCCAAATGTCAGACAAAACATTAATTATATGAAGGAATGGAGGGGGGCTGCGCAAAAATAATAAAAGCCTAAAAATATATACAGTGTACCATCTGTGAACAAAAATGTACATATATATATATATATATATATATATATATATATATATAATCAGGGCTTGACAAATTTGCTTGGAATCTAGGAGCCAGCTAAAAAAGTTAGGAGCCAGGTTGTTTTTTTAACGACCAATACGTGCAGAAGCGAACGCATACGCGAGTAGCGCCCGCATATGAAAGCGGTGTTTAAACCACACATGTGAGGTATTACCGCGATTGGTAGAGCGAGAGCAATAATTCTAGCCCTAGACATCCTCTGTAACTCAAAACATGCAACCTGTAGAATTTTTTAAATGTCGCCTATGGAGATTTTAACCACTTCAATACAGGGCTTTTTGTACCTATTCAATACCGGGCCTATTTTGGCACTTCTCTCCTACATGTACAAATCATCATTCTTTTGCTAGAAAATTACTCAGAACCCCCAAACATTATACATGTTTTTTTAGCAGACACCCTAGGGAATAAAATGACGGTCATTGCAACATTTTTTCTTGCAAAATATTTGCGCAATAATTTTTCAAACGCCTTTTTTTAAAAAAAAAATGGTTTCATGAATTAAAAAATAACAAAACAGTAAAGTTAGCCCAATTTTTTGGGAAAATATGAAAGATAATGTTACGCCGAGTAAATAGATACCTAACATGTCACGCTTTAAAATTGCGCACACTCATGGAATGGCGCCAAACTTCGGTACTTAAAAATCTCCATAGGCGACGCTTTCATTTTTTTTTACAGGTTAGAATTACAGAGGAGGTCTAGTTCTAGAATTGTTGCACGCGGTCTAATGCACACGGCGATACCTCACATGCGTGGTTTGAACGGCGTTTACATATGTGGGCGACTTACGTGTGCATTCGCTTCTGATCGCGAGCTACCGGGGACAGGGGCGTTTTAATTTTTTTTTTTTATTACTTATTTATTTTTTTACAATGATTTTACTTTTTAGTTTTTTTTGATCACTTTTATTCCTATTACAAGGAATGTAAACATCCCTTGTAATAGGAATGTGTGTGACAGGTTCTCTTTATTGAGAGATGCGGGGTCAATAAGACCCCACATCTCTCCTCCAGGCTGGAAAGCATGAGATCAGTGAAAAATTTTTCACTGATTTCATACTTACAGCCTCAATGGCGGCTTTGTTTACATTTGAGACCCGGGCGTGACGTCATCACATCGCGCCCGGGCCTCTGACGATCATAGAGATGACTGGTGACCATCTGGTCACCAGTCATCTCTATGCTCATCACGTGACTCCACCAACGATGCCGGAAGATTCGCTCCGGGTCCCCGATCGCACGGGAGAGCCCGGAGAAGCACCGGATGGCGGCGGGGGGGGGGTGTCCCCTCCCGCCGCCTATAAGAATGATCAAGCGGCGGAACTGCCGCTATGATCATTCTTATGGTACACAGAATCGCCGGCACTTCAAAAGGATATCTGAATGATGCCTCTAGCTGCAGGCATCATTCAGATATCCCCCTACAAAGCCGAGGACGTCATATGACGTCCACCCAGGATGGGAGATCCCATCTGTGGACGTCATTTGTCTATGGCTGGGTAGGGAAGTGGTTAAAGGGTAAAAGTTTGTCGCCATTCCACGAGCGGAGGCAATTTTGAAGCGTGACATGTTGGGTATCAAATTTACTCAGCGTAACATCATCTTTCACAATATAAAAAAAACATTCGGCTAACTTTACTGTTGTCTTATTTTTTAATTTAAAAAAAGTGTATTTTTGTCCTCAAAAAAGTGCGCTTGTAAGACCGCTGCGCAAATACGGTGTGACAAAGTATTGCAACGACCGCCATTTTATTCTCTAGGGTGTTAGAATAAAATATATATATAATGTTTGGGGGTTAACTTCTAAGTAAAGGGAAGGAGATGGGCGGGCAGTGAAACAGGCAAGCATTGCTGGTTGACTTGTCATACCAACGGCCACCACAAGATGGCGCCAGAGTACAGAATGAAGCGAAGGCCGCAAAGCCGCGGCCTAAATTACCGGCCGGCACGGCCCGACGAGATCACGCGATCGCGGAGGGGGGGGCGCACGGAGATACAGGTAACCTCAGCTGTGCTGCCCCAGGCGCCAGGTCGCTAATTCTAGTCGCATTTGCGACCTGGCGCCTGGGGATTGTCGAGCCCTGTTTATATATATATATATATATATATATATATATATATATATATATATATAATATTATATAAAGCAGTCACCATAAAGTGTGACTAACCAAATCCAAAAAATCTTATTTGATGGATGTGACCAACGAAAAAAAAGTATTAAGTTGAATATAAATGAAAATTACAAAGTGACACCAAATAAGTCCAATTTACAACTGAAGCAAAAAAGTCCATGATATGATCCACAGTAAAATCTTGAAGGTAAGGTGTAAAGTGAGAAAAGGGTGAGCCTCAGAAGTTAACACCAATCTGCACTCGTGTACCACCACCAAATGAATACGCTTACCAGAGGCAAGCTGGTTACAAGCCCAAAACACCTAAATAGCCTTCTTCCACACGATGGATGGATATCCAGGGAATTGCACACTCCAGAGATTATGACTCGTTAGCCCAGCAATGTCCGAGATCTGATAGGTCACCACTGAGGATCCTCCCACTCCTCTCCTCACAGCGGAGATCGGCGGTGGGTTTCTTCCGTACACCTTCCCTATGAGAGCCGTCCTAACTGGTCTGACGCAAGTCGGTCTGACTTTGAAAATGCTCCCCGCACTACTTTGGTCCGACTTTGATCCTAGTTCAGCCTATTGAATATCACTGAAGTCGGATCGCCGTCTTGACTGATCCGACTTTGGCATGCTACTTGTGCTCTGATGATCTTGAAGGGGATTGCCACACCAATTAAAAAAAAAGAAAAACCGCGTGGGTTCCCTCTCCAAGACCATACCAGGCCCTTCAGTCTGGCATGGATTTTAAGGAGAACCCCCCAAAAATCTATCCACCGGCAAGGGTTGTTGGGAAGAGGCCCTTGTTATCAACATGGGGACAAGGTGCTTTGCGGTGGGGGGGCGCAGGCCCCCCCTTGCCCCAAAGTCCCCACCCCCCATGTTAAGGGCATGCAGCCTGGTATGGTTCAAAAGGGGGGTGTTCGCTCGTCCCCACCCCGTGTCCTGGGCTGCGTGTTTGGATAAGGGCCTGGTATGGATTTTGGGGGGGGGACCCCACAACATTTTTTTCAGCGTGGGGGTTCCCCTTAAACTCCATACCAGACCGAAGGGCCTGGTATGGTCTTGGAGGGGGAACCCATGCCGTTTTTTTTTTTTTTTCTTTTAAATTTGGCGTGGAGTTCCTCATAAAGATTCATACCAGACACAGTGCCTGGTATTGTCGGGGATCAGTCGGATCCCTGTTCATTAAAGTCGGATGGATGTCGGACTTCAAGTCGTAGGGCAAAGTCGGCTTCCATAGTCGTATGACTGTCGTGTCGTACCAGTGTGAACCCGGCCTAAAGCCATTTTAATTGTTGCTAGTTATGACGGAGGTAGGAGACTTCATCTTTGTAGCAAGCTGGTATAGTACTGGAAAGTAGTGAGAAGAGCTCTCCATTTTAAGGGAAAAGCTTGTTGCATTACTAAAATGAACCCTTTAATGAGCTGATGTATATGCAAAAATGTCTAATAAGAAAGCCCAGCACAGTTCTGAACCTGACTGCTTGTGCAAGCAGAGAATTCAGTGGGGCACCAAAGCTTTCTCCTATGCATCTGACAAATATTTGTGTAAGTGATCTGATAATCTGCTTATTTCTGTTACAGATTAAACTATTCACTGCATAACCCCCATTCACACTTGAGCATATTGTATGTCGGTGATCTTGAGGCTTTATATATTTTTTCTCAGGTTTGTAGGAGTAAAGCGTCGTACAGGGGTCAGGATCATGTGTTTTTTGAACATTTTGATATGGGAGCACCTGAAAAATGCATGTAATGTGTTTTGTGCACTGCTGCTAAAGTCGGTGAGGCCAGAAACACCCCATTCTGTTTTAAAATTAGCTCGTATACCTTTTTGGAGTTCCAGGCGTTAAGTTTTCAGGAAGCATGAACACTTTAAATGTGAACAGGGACAATTTAAATGCATTGGATTGGGCCTGTTGAGCGTTTTGTAGCTTTGAGTTTTAAAGTGGAACTTTACCCATAACAACTTGATAATAAATAATGATCTTTAGCAAGGAACATACATTCCACATTAATAATTTATGCTACCAAAATTATTGTGCGCTGTAAATTGCCTCCAGCATTGCTCCTGTTTCTTCTTGCCGGGGGCCAACATTTTGCTGAAGCCCAGAGCCCCTGAGCAGCAGTAAATCCTAAAGCAAAACTAAACCAATTGCATTAACGGTTTAAAAAATGGAAAATTGTTTAAGGAACTCTTCTGGTCAGATGGTCTCCCACCCCAAAGTAGTACTCCGTATCTTTACTTCCTTCTATAGCTCTCTCTTAGCTCCCCCTGAGTCACCTCCCTCGGATGGAGTGGAGGCATGGCTCGACTCGTTGCATCTCCCCTCCCTGTCGCAGGACCAACTGTCTAACCTGAACGCCCCTTGCACGGAACAAGAGGTTCTCACCGTCATTAAATCCCTGAAAACTTCCACAGCACCGGGCCCGGACGGCTATATTACCACATATTACAAAAAATTTGCCAACACGCTAGCGCCTAGACTGACCAAGGTTTTCAATCATGTCCTACAGGGCCATACTCTTCCAAATGATATGCTCTCTGCTAACTTGACCCTAATCCCCCAAACCAGATGAGGATCATTCCTTGCCACAGAATTACAGGCCGATATCCGTTCTTAATAACGACATTAAAAATTTTGGTCGAGTCCTGGCAGTCAGACTAGCCCCTATGATCACCACCCTTATAGGCCCCGAACAAACAGGCATTATCCCTTCCAGACAGATCACAGATTATATCCGCCTAGCATCAAACATTATCCAGGATGCTGATATTTTCGATCGCAGTGTTTTGGTGCTGGGTCTGGATATTCACAAGGCATTTGACAGTGTCTTGTGGCCCTACATGGATGTAGTATTATCTAAATTTGGTTTCACGGGTGAGTTTGTTAATGGGTTTAAGGCACTGTATCACGATCTACATACACGGGTGAAACTTCCCGGATGCACCTCTGAGTACTTTCCTCTCGGACGGGGTACACGCCAGGGTTGTCCCTTGTCCCCTCTGATGTTTGCTTTGGCCATCGAGCCCTTGGCCAGAGCGATCATCACTAACCCCGACATTAGGGGATATCGTAAAGGGGACGAGGAACATAAATTGAGTCTATATGCTGATGATGTGCTCATGTTCCTCCCCGACCCCGTAGTCTCCATTCCCAACCTCCTCACCACCCTTCAATCCTTCCACTCCTTTTCTGGTCTGGGGGTCAACCTAGCTAAATGTTCGGCACTTCCCATCAACATCGCATCACAAGTCACCTCAAACCTCAAAAGGGCCTTTTGGCTTTTCTATGTCGGGAGGTACACTTCAATACTTAGGGATTCGTCTAGCCCCCTCCCTTAGATCAATGTATAACGCAAATTATCCTCAAGCCTTCGGGAGGGTTAGGCAGTGGCTTCGGATTTGGTCCTCATTCCATATCCCGCTCCTTGGTAGTCACGGCTATTAAAATGTCTATCCTACCGAAACTCTTATATTTTTTTAGGGCCCTACCCTTATACATATCCCGCCAAACAATGTTACAGATCCAGAGGGAGATTAACCAATTTGTCTGGAATAAGAAACATCCCAGATTTGGAAGCTTTATTACACATAGGCCCATGTCACGTGGTTTGGGTCTCCCGGACATTTGGCTCTACTATCTGTTTGCTAGGCTGGCCCAGACGGCCCAATGGCACGCCCCCATAGTTAATATTCCCTGGCTTAGATTCAAAATATCCTCTATTCGCCCATACTATGTCCTGGGCCTCCTGTGGCGTTCGGACCTGAAACCTAGGGAAGTGGGAGCCCTTAATAGCATTGTTGGACAGACCATGCATCTATGGTCCTTATACCAGCACAAGTTCCAACTTAGATCTGATAGGCCTCCCCTGACCTCCTTTTTGGGCGATCCGAGATTCCCCCCAGCTTACAACTCCCCGGGGGATTTTTCTTGGTGGGTGTTACATTCCCTCACTTCCCTGACGGCCCTTACATTTAATACACATTTCTATTCATTCTCACAACTCCAAAAGAAATTTGATATCCCTTATTCTGAGTTCTACAGATTTTTACAAATCAGGCACTTCTTTGACTCCCTTGGTACATCTGTAGCCCGACACGCCAGGTCCACATATGAATCGATATGCGGGAGCCAATCAAGAGATAGGGGTACTATTTCCACCATTTACTGATTCCTTAATGAGCTTCACCTCCCCGAGAAATCCACTGCCATGGTTAAATGGGAATCCGATTTGGGCACTGAGTTCTCCGTGGAGGAATGGGGCGACATGTTATCGAATATGCATAGGTGCACACGCTCTATAGCAACAAAAGAAACGGTGGTGAAACTGCACACGCGTTGGTACCTCACCCCTGACAGAGTACATCAATTCTACCCTAGTGTTCCAGAAACATGTTGGAGGTGCGGTCAGTCAGTGCATCTCTGCATTAAGGTGAAAAAACACCTGGCAATCACCGTTTTACTTACCTGAGCCCATTCGTCTCCTCAGCGCGTCCCCGCCGTCCTCTCCATGGAGTCCCGACCTTAATTGGATAGATGGATAGCAGCGCAGCCATTGGCTCCCGCTGCCATCAATCAAATCCAATTACGTGGGGGGCGGGGCCGAGTCATACACTCGGCATCTATGGATGCTGAGTGTATGACTCAGGAGCATGCCCACAAGGTAACCCCCTTGGGAGAGCCCCAAGGGGGTTATCTAATGCAGGGAGGAGCCGCGAGGGACCCCAGAAGAGGAAGTTTGGTGCCACTCTGCAAAACTAGCTGCACAGTGGAGGTAAGTATAACATGTTATTTTAAAAATAAATAAAAAAGGAACCTTTAGTATCACTTTAAGGGCCGCCCTGCCACAGTATATGTACGCGGGGGGAACAAGAGTTATTCAATTGGTGTTCATCCTGGAATCTTGGATTTCAGGTCATTCTTTGTGATTTGGAAGTACCGTAGCTATATGATCATATCCATATCATAGTTTAGCAGATGAAGTGTCTATACATTTTAATCAGATATTTGGTTTTTGAAAAGTTTTCAGTATTCTGATCAGATCTAAGAAAACCAAAGCACGTGAAAGCAGTTTTTTTCATCATATTTTTTCGATTCTGAAATGAAGGTAGTGATCAAACCACTCAAACTTTTAATTGTTTTGGTTTCGATTATACTCTGTGTGGTATAGAACCCTTTTTTTTTTTTTTTTTTTTTTTTTTTTTTAGAAATCAGTTGATTGTGGTTTTTCTTACTTCTCTCAGTAGCACCATAGAAAGAAAGGATGCCAAAAAGATCAAACTTTTAATCACACAAAATAAATAAATAGAAAAAAATTATGGATGGGTGTATGGCACTTGATGACATTAGAAAGGTTTTTGAACTACCAATGGCTAGACTGGGAATTGTTGGACGTTTTGAATTTTTATTCCATTTGGTTTGTATGGAATTTTTAAAACAAATCTTTATTGATGGCATAAAGGTTAAAGTAGATGTGAATCATATATGCATGACCTTTTTTTTCCAAAGCACTTTGTATCCTCAATTGCTAATTTTTGTTTTTAGAAAAGAAAAGGTTTCACCTTTTTTTGGTTCTAAGGGCAGAAGGTTTGTGACCTTAATGCATTCTGTGCATTAAGGTCAAAAACCTTCTGCACGTAGTCGATTTGAGAGACGGGTACAAAGCATTGTGACCCAATAACAAGATGTGGCAGAATCGGCAGGTATCATTGGAAGCTGCAGATTTAGGAAAAAAAACACCTTTTGAAATGACATGAACATGGTAAAGGTTATGAGATTTTAGTCATTGGGATTACATAGACTTGAATTTTACCAGACACTGCTAATAGAATGGATACTGCACTGTTTAACAGACACGTCTGATCAATTCTCGTATGTTGCTAAATACTTAACAGTGATATATAAAATACGATAATTCCTGCTTTGGATCCCTTCTTCGTTTTTTATCCTCCTCCTCGTGCTGCATGGTCGGGGTGGGGAGAAGGCAGAACACATCACATTGATACAGTGCACTAGATACAAACACCTATTTTCAGCTTGGGAAGGCCTGTCACTCCTTTTCTATGTCATTTGTGTCCCGGAGCTCAATGTGCACAGACCACTTTAGCCCCCTTGCACTGTTGACACTAAGGAGAAAAGAAAAAAAGATGACATTGGAAGATGCATACACATTCTGGCACCAGTGTCAGTAAATTATGGGTTTCGTGCAGTAGATCAAATATGTATCCTTTGACATATGCTACAACATTCGTTATGTTGTCTCTCCAGGCATATCCAGAATCTGTTTCAGATCAGCCTATTGTAATCCACTGCAGACCAGAACTTCTAGGGCCCATTCCCACCATTTTCACTGGTCAGCCTTTCCACAATGTATAGACAAGGCATTTTGCCTTGAGTCCTTGGCGCTCAGTTCACACCACTGTGCTGCCATAATATGTGCTGAAAAAAAGGCAAGGCATGTTCTACTTTAAATGACTGCCCTGCATTGCAACCCGCTGCAGTGAATAAAGATGTATGAAATGCCATATATGAGAGTTTGATAAAGTTGAAGAAAAGAAAATCGTAGACAATGAGATGCATCTTTTAAAACACATCTGTACCACTATGTTACAACATCACCTCTGGACTGAACAAGCCCTTAAAGTGAAGGACAGTAGAAGTTGATATACAAGTGCTGCACTAACAAATAATTAAAACAACAGTAAAGTGTACATGATACACTCAAGTGTCAAAGTGGAAACATATAATGAATTAAAGTGCTAAACAAAATAAAGTCCAAAAAATAGGTGCTGAAAATATCAACCTTGAAGGTCACTGTGATGTTCCTCCAATTTTATATGGATAACTACCTATGTGTCCATACGTTTCTACTCCCTGAATTTCATCAAAGTGCAGAGATCCACCACCACAGAGAGTTTAGGCAGGCTTACCAGAAAATCTGCACGCCGATACTTTTCAGTTAATGAGTCAATCGAGCCATTGTGATCATAAAGCACCAAGGGTAAATTCCATCTGTGCAATATAGAACACCTCCAAATCTTCCAAAGGTGATCAATATGAGGGGAAACAGTTAAGTCTTCACATGTATACATGGAATTGGAGATTAATCAAACATCCACACATAGTGTAAAACCGTAATTTGCAATTTATAAAAAATGTATAGCACACTTACACATAACCTGAATAAACCGCGCTGTTATATTCATCAAACTCAGATGGGATCACAGAAGATGAGCGGGGTAGAACGCAATGGCCTCAGTAGGAACTAGACCCGACGCAGTTCGTCCAAAATTGACATCATCTGGGGACGAGTCAAGATTTTCCAGGTAAGTATGTATATACTCTCACTGGTGGTGGATCCCTGCACTTTGGTGAAATTCAGGGAGTGGAAACATATGGACCCGTATGGTGGTTATCCATATAAATTTGGAGGAACATCACAGTGACCTTCAAAGTGTATATTTTCAGCACTGACCATTTTTTGGACTTTTTATTTATTTTGTTTAGCGCTTTGGTACTTTTATTTCATTATACGTTTGCACTTTGACACTCGAGTATATCATGTACAATTTATTGTTGTTTTATTTTTTAGCGCAGCACTTGTATAGTAACCGGTTTATTGCACAATTGATGTCAATTGTGGTGCTAGCAGCTTTTCACAGCCTATTAGCGCAATATTTCCTTCTTGGAACTTTTAAGGACAGTAGAAGTGGACAATCAGGGTACATGTGCTTACAACAAGCATGCTGATAGGAGGAGAGAGACGATCATCACAGGCTGGGGGTGGAGAGCTGACCAAGTTGTCTTAAAGAAAAGGAAGCTCAACGCTTGTTTTTTTTTTTTTTTTTTTTTTGTCCCCCATTTAACCAGCCAGTTGAATGGCTATAGCCGGCGGTGCTGATCGTGCAGCAAGAAAAAAGGGTGGTTGTGCAGAAGTCGCTTGGATATTTATTATAGCAAAAAGTAAAAAATATTGTGTTTTTTTTTTTTTTTTTTTTTCAAACTTGCTCTTTTGTTTTATAGCGCAAAAAATAAAAACCGCAGATGTGATCAAATACCACCAAAAGAAAGATCTGTTTGTGGGAAAGGACGCAAATTTCGTTTGGGTACAGCGTCGCACGACCAAGCAATTGTCATTCAAAGTGTGACAGCGCTGAAAGCTGAAAAATGGCTTGCGCAGGAAGGGGGTGAAAGTGCCCTGTAGGCAAGTGGTTAAATATACTTCCATATATGTAGCTGCTTACCTGGTGTGCAGCTTTAGCCACCTGCTATCCGCTCTCAGTAAATATACTCCAAGCAGTTGGCAGGTGCACGTACCTGTATGTCGGCTGATTCTTCCAGGTTCGGCAATGCGCCCCTGTTGGCCCGTACTGTGATTGGACATGGTACGCGTTTGGCAGCTGATATCAGCCAATCAGCTGTGTCCAATCACACACAGCTCTGTGTTTACAAAAGACCCAGAACTCTGTGTACAGGGAACAGCAATGTGACTGTTTCTAAAACAGCCAAATTGTGAAGTAAAAGCAGCACACATTACTAATTGTTAGGCACTCAGTTAACCCCTTGATTGTCCCTAGAGGTTAACCCCTTCCCAGCCAGAGTCATTAGTACAGTGTTGGTGTACAGTATTATCACTATTAGAGTCACTAGCAACATCCGTGTCAGTGATCTGCCCAAATAGGGTGGTCGCCAATCTGGCGGTAAACAGACACTATCGCAGTCCCATTACCGTATATACTCAAGTATAAGCCGACCCGAGTATAAGCCGAGGTACCTAATATTACCCCAATAAACTGGGAAAATGTATTGACCCGAGTATAAGCCTAGGGGGGGAAATGCAGCAGCTACTGTAAGCGGAAAAGAGGGTAAACAATGCCCATTTGCATGCCTCACCGTGCCCATTTGCACGCCTCACTGTGCCTAACCTCACTGTGCCCATTGCCACCTCACTGCGCCCAACCTCACTGTGCCCATTGCCAGCTTACTGTGCCCATTGCCACCTCACTGTGCCCAACCTTACTGTGCCCATTGCCACCTCACTGTGCCCAACCTTACTGTGCCCATTGCCACCTCACGTGCCCAACCTTGCTGTGCCCATTGCCACCTCACTGTGCCCAACCTCACTGTGTCCATTGAAGCCTCCCTGTGCCCGAGTCAGTGTACCTAAAATTCTTCTTAGACTGCGAGCGTCCATTGTTTAAATATCTCGGCTTCCTCCTGGTCCCGTTCCGTGATAGGCGTTTCCAGCAAACACTGTGTTGAGTGTTCCGCCTATCACGGAGGTCCTTTCATTCTCGGACTCTGTTTCCCAGCAGGCACTGTGTTCAGTGTTCCGCCAATCACGGACATCTTTTTATCCTCGGACAAGAGAAGGTCCATGATAGGCGGAACACTGAACACAGTGTCTGCTGGGAAACGGAGTCCGAGAATGAGAGGACCTCCGTCATAGGCGGAACACAACACAGTGTTTGCTGGAAACGCTCATCACGGAACGGGACCAGGAGGAAGCTGTGATATTTAAACAATGGACGCCGCCCGCAGTCTAAGAAGATTTTCAGGTACACTGACTCGAGTATAAGCCGAGGGGTGTATTTTCAGCCCTGAAAAAAGGGCTGGAAAACTCGGCTTATACTCGAGTATATACGGTATATGTCGCTGATTACTGCCAATAGCATCTATAGCTGCATAAAATCCAGTATATATACACCGTAGTTTGCAGAAGCAATCACTTTTGCACAAACCAATTAATATACACTTACTGGGATTTTTCTTTTTACCAAAGGCATGTAGCAGAATACATTTTGGCTTAAATTTATGAAGAAATTCGATTTTTTTTTATAGGCTATGTTTTAGAACAGAAATGAGAAAATATCAGTTTTTTTTTTTTTTCAAAATGTTTGGTCTTTTTTCACTTTAAATAATAAAAAAATTAAAAACCCAGTGGTGATCAAATGATACCAAAATAAAGCTCTATTTGTGTGGGGAAAAAAATATATATAAATTAAAATTAGGTACAGTGTTGCATGACCGAGCAATTGCCATTTAAATTGGCACAGTGGTGAATAGCAAAAAATGTCCTGGTCATGAAGGGGGTAAAACCTTCCGGAGGTCAAGTGGTTAAGCATTAAAATGTTGAAGAGAATATTGGCAAAAAATGTAATTCAGAGAGTTCCAAGTAAAACTCAAAACTACTATAAATGGCCTGTAACAAAAGCAACTGCTTTTCAGGACACACAGCGGACTAATATGTATAAAGTAATCCTGGCTTGCAATTTTCCTTGAAGCCTTCCCACAGATTTGTTTTCATGGGGTTCGATGACACGTCTAGTCTGGATTGTGTAGTCTCATCAATAAATAGACACACAGATGTGAAGACTGTCGATTACTACATGTGCTGCTATGAAATAATTGCTAAATTTGAAAGCAGCTACTGTTGAAATTTATGCTGACTAACAATTGACCTAGACTGCCATTATGTCAGCAAACAAAAAAAATATATACATTTTGACTAGAGGTTGCACTTTTGGCAGCCCTGGGCCATTCACCATTTATAATCTAGTCCACCGTGGACTTTGACAGGATCACTTTAATGAGCTTTCTTTCTCACAGCCATACAGTTAAAACCAAGGCAATTATTTTATTATCTAGAGTGCTGTGGTGTTAGAACCTCTGTTAGCTTTTTTTATTCAATATTTCTTTATTGAGGGTTTCCTATGCCGAGGTGGAGTAGAGCTAGTGATGGACTTGGGGTTGTGGAGACTTGTAAAGTTGCGGAGATCAAGGAGAAAATTTGTTTCCAGAAAGCTTAAAGAAGTTATAAAGGCAGAAGATTTTTTGCATTCTATGCATTAAGATAAAAAGCCTTCTGTGTGTAGCAGCCTCCCCAGCACCCCCTAATACTTACCTGAGCCCCCTCTCTGTCCAGCAATGTCCACAAATTCCTCGGCCCGCCTGGAAATCCCTCCTGATTGGCTGAGACACAGCAGTGGCGCCATTGGTTCCCACGCCAGTCAGGGGAGAGAGTGGGCGGGGCCCAACGACAGCTCTGTGCCTGATTGGGGACACGGGACTGCAGCTCGGCTCGGGTGCACCATAGCAAGCTGCTTGCTGTGGGGGCACTTGACTGGGCCAGAGCACAAAAAAGGCACCCGAGAAGAGGAGGATCCAGGCTGCTCTGTGCAAAACCAACTGCACAGAGCAGGTAAGTATAACATGTCTGTTATTTATAAAAAAAAGAAATCACAATCACTTTAAAGATCTGCAAAACCATAGGAGATGTGCAATGGTACCTACAGTGCCTTGAAAAAGTATGGATACCCCTTGAAATTTTCCACATTTTGTCATGTTACAACCAAAAACATAAATGTATTTTATTGGGATTTTATGTACTAGACCAACACAAAGTGGCACATAATTGTAAAGTGAAAGAAAAATGATAAATGTTTTTTCAATTTTTTTTACAAATGTGTGGTGTGCATTTGTATTCGGTCCCCTTGAGTCAATACCTTGTAGAACCACCTTCGCTGCAATTACAGCTGCAAGTATTTTTGGTTATGTCTCTACCAGCTTTGCACATCTAGAGTGTGAAATTTTTGCCCATTCTTCTGTGCAAAATAGTTCAAGCTCTGTCAGATTGGTTGGTTAAGGAGCCGTTGTGAACAGCAATTTTCAATTCTTGCCACAGATTCTAAATTGGATTTAGGTCTGGGCTTTGACTGGGCCATTCTAACGCATGAATTTACTTTTGATCTAAACCAGGGGTCTCAAAACTATGACCCTCCAGTTGTTCAGGAACTACAATTCCCAACACAAAAGACATTCATGTCTAAACCGCTGGCAACAAAAGTGAGTAAACCCCTAAGTGAAAATGTTTGAATTGGGCCCAAAGTGTCAATATTTTGTGTGGCCACCATTATTTTCCAGCACTGCCTTGGGCATAGAGTTCACCAGAGCTTCACAGTTGCTATTGGAGTCATCTTCCACTCCTCCATGATATTTTGAGGGGACAGCAAATTTACACGGTTATACAAGCTGTACACTCACTACTTTACATTGTAGCAAAGTGTCATTTCTTCAGTGTTATCACATTAAAAGATATAATAAAATATATAATAAAATATTTACAAAAAATGTGAGGGGTGTACTCACTTTTGTGAGATACTGTATGTGTAGGCATCTTATTCCGGAAGGTGGCATTAATCTTGAAGATCTTTGAAGGTTTTCAAAGAGTGATTAGAAGTGAGGTCTAGCGGGGTATGGATCCCATGTGTCTGCCAGTGTTAGATTCTAAGGTTTGTCAATAGACCGCATAGCACTTTGAGAGGAATCAGAAGAGTATGGGAAGGGTGGTCTAATGATGTATCCTAAGTCAAGCTTTAATAGGTGGTGAAGTAGTCGTCATGGGTCTGTTAGATTTTTATTGCAGTCTGTTTCCACAGTTGGGGGATTCACTCAGTGTCTTGGTGACCTCTTTCACCAAGACTGAAAGCGAGGGAAGGTACTAAATGTTAAGTTGTCACCAAAACTGGAATAGTAGGAAAACTTTCCAAAACAGAATTGGGTACCTTACAAAATTAGAATAGTGGGGAAACCTCAAGGTGACACACTTGTTTGGTACCAACTGTCCAAGAGGGAATTTACCTAACTTTAGACATGTGTACACCTACGTCTGTTGTGTCTGCAGGACAGAAGGTGAAGGAAAATCTCTCGAAATGGGATGGGATGAGGGAGTGCCCCCCAAATCTTTGTCTATTGTATAGATTCTGACCAAATCCCTTTGGGTTGGAGCACCCCACTCCCTCATCATTGCCTCTTATTAGTGTCCACCTGTGTTATAGGAGGAGTTCTTTAGTTCTCCCATATAGAGGAGTGTATTTCTCCCATGGTTCAGAGAAGCAGGATCTTCCATTCTATGGATAGCGTAGGACCCACTGATAATGGGATACTTTGTCACAGTAAGTGGGCTTAAGCACCATATAGCCATATGGTGTGACCAAATCTCCATATTTTTTGAGAATGTTCAGGTGTTTTAAATAGCCTTGCAGGAGTTAAATGTCATTTTTTGCAAGTGTGCGCTGTAATTTTTTGTTCTGTTTTATGGGCTTATGGATGCACCATCTTAAATGCATCTTTTAGGATGTGCCCTCCAAATCTTTGTCAACTGCTAAGTAGTAAGCGTACTACGGACTCGCTGGGAGCGGAAGCACTCACAGGCTCTACATAGGCGGAGCTCCGTGGAAACCGTACGTTCCTGAGGGTAAACATCCCTCCCTCACATTTTTGTTTCATTTTCGTTAGTTTCCGAAAACGGAATTGATTTTCATCATAGTTCTGGTCAGCGGAAGAAAATGTGGTGTATATTTTGTTTTTATTTTCATCACTGTAAAAAGACGGCTAATGAAAATGTTTTCGTCTACTAAATTAACACTGCTCATGAAAAGGCTTACTTTGTTTTGTGCATTGTGATAGGGCAACTTCGTGCTTTTTGATTTAGTCCACTGAACTGACATTTCATTTTTAAATGGATACTATTTGATTGAATCATCCCAAACTACTTAATCTTTGGGGGGGGTAAAATATGTGTATACGTTTTTTCTCTTACTCTTTACTCTGGTGTCGCCATCAGTTGGGTTTGTAAATTTTATTGCATAGATTGGAGGAGTCGTCCTTGGTGGATGTGGACTAAGCTTGGGACTCTGGCAGGGAATCCCTTGGGAGGTACAAAACTGCATGATTCACTGAATGGATCAATTTTAGGTGCTTTGACCTGAAATTAGACCCGTCAGGCTCTCAGGTTTGTAATCCCACGACAGCTGTAGGTTTCAGATTTACAAATTGAGTTTTAGAGCTGTGAATATTTAGCTGAAGCTCTGATGGGATTTTCTTTGGACTATCATTTAGGTTTACAAATTAGTTTTTGTGTGGGAAGAGATGGGCCTGGTTCTTTTTTACTAGTTTAGCTGCATACTGTTCAGCGATATCGGACCTAAAAGGATTCATGAGGGAATTCTGCGAGTGTCAGGCATACAATCTGCTTCTGACACAGCAATTTACATGATGAAGTAAGGGAGAATTTGTGGAAGTAATCCTCTTAGTTCCATCTTGCTCTGATTGTTATTTCGGCAAATGTGGTGGAGAAAGTTACAGATTAGGGGGGTAATAAATCTCTTTCGCTGAACTCCATTGGAGGTTAGATTTTATGCTCTAGATTTCACAGTTTAAAAAAAGAACTTTGAAAGAATTTTGTACAGGTTTTCCTGCTGCATCTTGTGGAGAAAACAAATCTGAAAATCTGCACTGTTTTAACCACTTCCCATCTTGGCCAATTCTGGCATTTCTCTTCTATATGTTAAAGTCCAAATTTTTTTGCTAAAAAATTACTCGGAACCCCTAAACATACATATTTTTTTTAGCAGAGGCCTTCGAGAATAAAATGGCGGTTGTTGCAATTTTATGTCACACAGTATTTACGCACCAATTTTTCAAACTCATTTAAAAAAAAAATTTAATGCCAAAAAACTATATATATAAAAAAAATATATATATATATATATATATATATACCGTATTTTCCGGCGTATAAGACGACGCCCCTAATTTTCCAATGAAAACATTGTTTTGGGCTATACTCGCCGTATAAGACTACCCCCTACCTTACACAGGGATGCAGTCTCGTAGCTCCGATCTAAGCCCAATGTCTGAAGGCAGCTCTGGAAGACATAGATGCAGGTCCATCCTCTCTTCATGCTAGAGGTAAGCAGGCACCGCAGCAGATCCCCTTAGCTTCTCTCCTGATGGCTCTGGTCCCGGCAGGCTGAGAGCTCAGATCCCATCTATAGGTCTGCACTCTCCTCTCTCCTGGCTCAGTTTGCCCAGAAAACGGTGACCCTTCCTCCTCTAGGTGCAGCCACGTTTGGTATTAATCGAAGTCCACAGTCTATTAGCCTCCATTGGCAAGTACAGTGCAGAAAAGGGTTACATTCATTGCAGTATGCACTGAGCCAATCCCGGCGGGCGATGCACTCTGTTGCTGAATACAGAGCTTGTTAAGCCTGCTTGGATTGGCAGAGGCTTGTGACATCAGCCCGCGCCGCTCCAATCAGAGCAGGCTTAACAAGCTCTGTATTCGCCCGCCGGGATTGGCTGAGCGGCGCATACTGTATTTAACAGTATACTGAGCACCCGGCAGGCTTCACATCCATCTGGCGGCTTCTGCACCCGGCGTATAAGACGACCCCCACTCTTTAGCAGTGTAATTAAGGTGTAAAGGGTCGTCTTATACGCCGGAAAATACGGTAAGTTTTTGTCAAAATATAAAAGATGTTAACATGTCCTGCTTTAGAATTGCGTAAAACTATGGTATTTAAAATTCTTCTTAGTATACGCTTTAAACATTTTTTACAGGTTACCAGTTTAGAGTTAGAGGAGGTCTAGTGCTACAATTGTATAAAAAAAAAACACTTGTGCACTGTTAGGGAAATAAAGTTGCTAAAACAATAATAGCGAACTGCTGCTACCACCAAAGTGACCTCTTATCACTTGTAACAAGGAAACAAATTAATTAAACAGTGGTGCGCTGTTCTCAAATTAAAATAAGTGCAATCACACATTACTTTCAAACCACTTCTGCACACATTAAAACAATGTGCTTAAAATATTAAATACTACAATACCAAGTGCAAAAAAATATTTATGAAGTGCAAATTGATAAGTGACAAAGATAAGTAATATTGGTGCTAGAATTATTGCTCTCGCTCTAACGTTTGTGGTGATATCTCAAGTGTAGTGCAAACGTCATTTACATATGCGGGCGTGACCTGCGTATGCGCGGGGACTGCACTTTACCTTTTTTTTGTTTTTGTTTTTTTAGGAATAAGGCATCACTAGTCCTCTTTATGGAGACATCTGGGGTCAGTAAGAGCCCAGATATTCTCTACCCTTGAAAGCATGAGATAAAAAAACAAACTTTGATCTCTGCTTTCCAGGGTAAAGAATGGCAGTGTTTACATAGCCAGAGCCGCAAGTGACATCATGACATCACTTCTGATTGCACAGGAGAGCCCGGAGAGGCGCTGGGGGGGTCCCATTCAGCTGCCTCTAAATGCAATCCAGTGGCTACTCAGCTGCTAGGGTGGCTTTTACAAGAGAGAGAGTGGCTGAAACAAAGATATCTGAATAATGCCTGTAGCTGCAGGCATCATCCAGATATCACCACGTTGTCTTAAGTATGCCATATGATGGCCTTCCGGCGGGAAGTGGTTAATGCAGAATATTAATAGAAAGCTGGATGATCTTTGTGCATTCCTGCCTAATTTGGCAGGATCAAGCAGCTGGCATGCCTTTCTAGGCAGTCTTCACAGATGCCTCATTTGTTTGGGGATATGGCCGCCTTCACATATGGTGGCTCCTTTCAGGTTTGCAAATCTTTTTTTATAATCCGTGATGTTCTTTCCTGCCAGAAAAATCATAGGTGTGCAAAATTCATGAGCCAATGCCAGGTAATATTGAAATGATAAGCTAGAAACAGATGTGGAAAGAGTGCTTGTTTTTCAGACGCTAACTTGATTCATACGAATAGCCTAAAGTTTGAAGTCTTGATTGCATTTTTTTTTTTTTTTTATAAAATCGCAAAGCAATTGACGATACAAGGGGTCCCCGGGTTACAAACAAGATAGGGACTGTAGGTTTGTTCTTAAGTTGAATTTGTAAGTCGGAACACGTACATATTTTAGGGGTAGCTCCAGCCCAAAAAATTTTTTTATACTTTTTGGATAACATAGGAAAGGGTTACACCCCTGTAACATTTTGTTTTTGCTGTCTGTGCCCCTGTTCAGAAGATTTCACCTCACTTTCCATCCCAATGACAAATGGACTTTGAAAATTTTTGGTTGTTAGCAAAACATGGACTGGTGATAAAGCTCCAGTGGAGACACATTTTTCCCATATTAACTCTTACAGGAGTGAATTTCCCTTCCTAGGGGTTGATTTTGTCTCACTTCCTGTTGTCTCCCTCCGTTTGTAAGTAGGAGTTGTTTGTAAGTCGGATGTTTGTAAGTAGGGGACCCCCTGTATGGTGAATTTGATAGATGGGATTGAAATTGTGTTAATCGAACCCTGTGGAAAAAAAAAATCGACTCCCTTTTAATAAAATCGCTATAGTTGTTTTTCCTGTTTTTCAATTTGTTCTTCACGCTCTTAAAGTGAAACAAAACCCTCCTATTGTTTTCAGCCAAGGAAGCTGCCATCTTGTCCTCTGTTTTAGCTGCAACTGCCATGGTGCTGCACATGTGATCAGTTATGACACCAGCCATTGGATGGTTTGACAGTTTTGTTGAGGACACAATCAATGTAACTGTTTTTTTGAAAGGGGGTTTACTTCAGTTTTTTAAGTTATTTTCCTGTTTTGTCAGAATTCTGATTGCATAGTGAGAACAAGGAGCGGTGAGAGATCTCCCCATATATCTAAGGATCTTTGCCCTCCAGGAGTCCCATAGCAGTTTATTGAAACATTTTAAATTGTTTGCTCTCCTATGCCCCATTGTGGACATTTCCTTAATTTCTGGTGTCAGAGACACATCAGTACATGAGCAGAAATCTCTCCAAAGTGCAGAACGTCTTCACTAGACCAGATGTTGAATTCTATTAATCTTTTCTCTGTTGATTTCCCTTCATCTTCTGTTTCAGTGACAACTGTTAAATGTAGTATTTTCCATCAGTTTGTTCAAATGATAATGGTCACTTGGATAAAAAGAGGATTGATCTCCAAAGGGAAGCAATATTCTCCATATAAACCTGATAGAAGTTGCCATCCCCTTCCTTCTCGAGGCAATACAAACATTAAAGGGGTTGTAAACATAAAAAAATAAAAATAACAAACATGTTATACTTACCTCCCACTGTGCAGCTCGTTTTGCACAGTGTGCCCCCAATCTACATCTTCTGGGTTCCCTCTGCGACTATCTCGGCTCCTCCCCGCAATAACTCACCACCATGCAAGCGAGCTTGCATGGTGGTGAGTTATTGCGGGCGCGCTCCTGTGATACAGCCGGCGGCTATAGCCTCTCACTGTATCACTCGGCCCCGGCTCGCCGCATCATTGGATGTGATTGACAGCAGCGCAAGCCAATGGCTGCTTTCAATCAACCAATGAATGAGCCCAGAAGCCTGCGCGTTCACGGCGCAGGACTTTCGAGGGGTCAGGTAAGTAAACAGGGGTTCGGGGGGGGCGGCTAATGCACAGATGTTTTTTCACCTTAATGCATAGAATGCATTAAGGTGAAAACTTTTACCTTTACAACCCCTTTTAAAGGCCAAGTTCACCTTTTAACCACTTAACGACCGCTCACTGTATATATACGTCGGCAGAATGGCACCGACAGGCACAATCACGTAGAGCATACGTGATCGCCTTTGTACAGTTGGGGGGTCCGATCGGACCCCCCTTCTATACAGTGAGCGGCCGTTAATCGTTGGGGAGCGTTCGGAGATGAGGGGGCGACCATTCGATTTCGGCCACCCCCTCGCGATCGCTCCCGGCCAATGAAAATGCTTCCTCTGCCATGTGATGTAAACACAGGCAGTAGGAAGTGATGTCATCTCCCTCGCGGCGGTCTTTTCGATTCCGGCGCCGAGGAGAGAGGAAGCAGGTTAGTGCACCAGCAGTCCACTGACACATAGGCACACTTTTCACCCCCCAGTCACCCCCAGATCACCCCCCAGGTCACCCCCCAGCCCCCAATCACAGTGTCACTGATTGCAGTGATCATTTATTTTACTGATCACTGCTTTTAGTGTCATCTGTGATAGTAAAAAGTTGCAGGGCAGTTAGGATTAGGCCCCTTTAGGTCCAGGGTAGCCCCCTAACCCCCCCTAATAAAGGTTTAACCCCTTGATCGCCCCCCAGGTAACCCTTTCACCCCCTAACGCCAGCGTCACTAAGCGATCGTATTTTCGATCGCTGTATTTAGTGCCGGTGGTGTCCTAGATAGCCAGTTAATTATTTTTAGGTTCGCCGCAGGTTTTTATTAGCGTCAGGTACCCCCATATATTATTTTAACCCCCTGATTGCCCCTAGAGTTAACCCTTTCACCAGTGATCACCGTATAAGCGTCACTGGTGACACTGGTTACCCAGTTAGTTATTTAGTTATTTAGGTAACCCGTCAGGTTTTTATATAGCGTCGGGTACCCCCATATTTAACCTAATAAAGGTTTTAACCCCCTGATTGCCCCTAGTTAACCCTTTCACCAGTGATCACCATATAAAGGTTACGGGTGACGCTGGTTGGTTAGTTTGCTTTTTATAGCATCAGGGCACCCGCCGTATATAACCCAATAAAGGTTTAACCCCCTGATCGCCCGGCGGGTGAGATCAATTAGGTTTTAGCGCCAGAGAGGGTCTGCGTCGCCCCAGGCAGCGTTAGGTTAGTGCCAGTAACGCTAACACCCACGCGCAAAGCATACACCTCCCTTAGTGGTATAGTATCTGATCAGATCTATACTAGCGTCCCCAGCGGTTTAGGGTTCCCAGAAACATAGTGTTAGCGGGATCAGCCCAGATACCTGCTAGCACCTGCGTTTAGCCCCTCCGCCCAGCCCAGCCCACCCAAGTGCAGTATCGATCGATCACTGTCACTTACCAAACACAAAACACATAACTGCAGCGTTCGCAGAGACAGTCCTGATCCCTGCGACCGCTAACAGTTTTTTTTGTAGCGTTTGATATATTTGCTGACGACAGTCGGGTGCTTTTTTTTCCTGTGAATCTTACTAGTGTACCCCTAAATTTAGAGCCCAAAATGGCAAGTCGAAGGTACACTAGTAAAGAGGCCTACGAGATTCTGAGCATGACAGATAGTGAAGAGGAGGTCACGTATCTGTCAGATTCAGGCTCAGAATATCTTCCCGTAGAAGACAGTGACGTCAGCGGCCCCACGTCAGATAGCTCTGATGACGAAGTTGAGGTCCCTGCTAAGGTCAGGTGTACCCGATCCCGATCTTCTGAGGTTGTTGAGGAGCAAGAACCGCAGGGCTCTCGTATCATGGAGCAGAGGAGTACTAGCGCCGCTATTCCTTCTGGTGAATTGGCAAGCACCAGCGGCCTAGTACAGCCTGGGCGTACATCCAGCACTGCAGTATCACGTGGTGACGTGGCGAGTCCCATAAGTGCAGTTCAAGCTGGCGAGGTGGCAAGCACAAGTAGTGTCCCGCTGCCACCAATAAGAAGACAAAGGCAGGCCCGTCGTACCCATAGTGCCTTTCCTGCAGAATTCGCCTATCCTGATTGGGTCCCCACCACTTCTGCAGAACCCGTACTTCCCCCATTCACTGCCCAACCCGGTATTCAGGTGGAAACAGCTGATTTTATGCCAATCGATTATTATTCTCTGTTTTTCACGGAAGATCTCTATAGATCTATTGTGGACCAGAGTAATTTATATGCTGGTCAATTCATCGCCGCTAATCCCCAGTTGCCTTCCATTGCCAAAGATTGGAAACCAATTACGGTTTCCGAATTTAAGACCTTTCTGGGCCTTTCCCTCAACATGGGCACACATAAATTCCCGTCATTGCATGCTTATTGGTCCACGCACCCAATTGACCACATGCCCGTGTTCTCTGCCTCCATGCCCAGGAAACGATATGAGCAGATTTTGCGGTTCATGCACTTCAACGACAATGAACTTTGTCGTCCACGTGGGGACCCTGAATACGACCGGCTCTATAAAATTCGGCCCCTCATAAACCACTTCAACGAACGTTTTGCAGCCTTGTTTATTCCCGATCAAGTTGTCTGCGTTGATGAGTCCCTGATTAAATTTTCTGGCCGCTTGGCTTTCAAGCAGTACCTTCCCAGCAAGCGTGCCAGATACGGGGTCAAGCTCTATAAGTGCTGTGACAGGGCAACAGGCTATGTATGGAGCTTTATGGTTTATGAGGGAAAAGACAGTCAGGTTGAGCCGGTCAACTGCCCGGATTACATAGGGAGCGCTGGCAAGATAGTGTGGAACTTGGTGTCGCCCTTATTCGGAAAGGGGTACCACTTGTATGTGGACAATTATTACACGAGCGTGCCACTGTTTAGTCACTTGTTTGATCATCAGATTGGAGCATGTGGCACCGTGCGACCCTAATCGCCGGGGCTTTCCCCAGCGGCTTGTAGATGCCCGTCTTAGGCTTGGGGAGAGAGCCTGCTTGAAGTGTAATAACTTGCTCGCTATGAAGTGGAGGGGACAATAAGAATGTTTTCCTTCTTACCTCCCTTCATGCAGACACGACAGTCCAAATTCCTACGGCGACTGGTGTTGTGGAGAAACCCCCTCTGTGTCCACGAATATAACAAAAATATGGGAGGGGGTGGACCTCAACGACCAGTTGATGGCGCCGTATCTAATTGACCGTAAGGCGAGACGCTGGTACAAAAAAGTGTCTCTATCCTTATTTCAATTGGCTTTGCTGAACGCTCATGTGCTATACAGAGCTTCAGGCGGGACGTTATCTCTTCTAAAATTCCAGAATGAGATAGTCACAGAACTCCTGTATCCAGGCGGTTCTGCACCTCACCATCCCCCAACCAAATGCAGTAAGCATTAGCATGAGAGGCATTATACGTATGTCCTCCCGAGTACCCCCTACCCAACGAGCCCCCCCAAAAAAGATGTCGTGTCTGTAGCAAGCGCGGATTTAGGCGTGACACCCGTTTATTATTGTCCACTCTGTCCTGACAAACCTGGTCTTTGCGTTGGTGAATGTTTTGAACGCTACCACTCAAAAGTGAAGTTTTAGCGTAGGGTACAGCATTTCACAGACTAGGACACACTTACACAGGGTCTCCCAAGATGCCATTACATTTTGAGAGACCCGAACCATTACAGTTGTTAAAGTTTAAAAAAAAAGTGTAAAAAAGAAAAAAAAAAACGTAAAAAACAAAAACACAAATAAAATAAAAAAAACAAAAATAGTTGTAGTTTTATTGTTCTCTCTCTCTCTCTCTCTCTCTCTCTCTCTCTCTCATCTCTCTCTCTCTCTCTCTCTCCTCTCTCTCTCTCCTCTCTCT